>CAIGRT010088080.1:0-12703 GCA_903798405.1 Fraxinus platypoda
ATAATTTTCTTATCGGATCAGATATAAGCAGATCCTTTACGGTCATATTCTTAACGATTCTTCCTTTTCTTTTTCTTTTTAAAAACTTTTGAATTTAGTACGTGTTACATATTTTAGAGTTAAATGTTTCAATAGTCATCTGTCACGATTTACTTACTAAATTTTAAAATACTTTCGAGTGATCACTCAATTTTAACAATTTACACTCCATCGCCCACTCATTTTGTTTCATTAATCGTTAAACTTATATCTTCACAACGCTTTAGTTACTGAACTTTAAAATACTTTTAACTGGTCACTGAACTTTACTTATTGAATCCAACAGTTCAAAAATTGAAAATTTTGAAGTATAAAATACACGAAAACAGTGTCTTCTTTTCTCTTGAATTACTTTGTGACGATTCTAAAAATTATATTTTGTTAATATTGACTAATATTATTGATTCTAAATCGAAAATTTCATAGCCTTTTTGAGATATAATTTTTTATTTCTTGATTTAGGTCTACGATATCAATCGAAAAAAAAAATTATCTATTTTATTTTCTTGACGTAAATGAAGATTATGATCTAAATTACGATTTATGCCAAATTTATATTAGCATTTTTTTTCTCTTGAACATAGCTTTTGACGATTAGAGAAATCTTGACCATATCAATATTTTCACCTTAAATTGAGCGTCTCATTGTCTAGTCTATGTTTATTTTATTTTTTAAATTTAGGTCAAATTTAACAAAAAACTAATTTTATTCAAAAATATTATGAAGTTCTGTAATAATTCGAAAACATTTTAATGTTTAGCGAGTAAAGTGTGACGGATGTATAAGTTCAGTTAGTCATGAAACATATTGACTGAGTGATGGAGTATAAGTGTATAACGTGTCGAAAACATTTTACAATTTAACAAGTAATGCTTCGCGAATGTATCACTCCACAGTATTTTTAAGTTGAGTGGGCAAAACTTTGAGAGCTCTGCTACAGGAACCGCGGGGATGACCGCGCCGGTGACCGCGCACACACTCATGGGGGGTTGGGATTATTTTATTCGGGNGGGACCCGCGCCTCGACTGTGAGGGCGCGGTCATCCCCGCGGTCATCCATGTGTGTCGTCTAGCATTTTTCAAACTTTGAAGTTATGAATGAAATCTTGAAGGGAGTGGAACAACGCGGGAAGGAATTCTGCACTCCGATTAATTGCAAGTTTTTCGTGGCTGAAGATTCGTTTCAGTGAAAGTTATTCAGTTTACTGATCACTGATTATGTTATCTCACAGTATGAAGAAAAAAGCGTTTGAATTTTTTACCGTGTTTCATCGCATCAAAACCTGACGCTGCAATTGGAATAATTGGTCGATTAACATTGGAAGACACTTGGTACGGCCATTCATGGAGTTTTAAGAAATCTGGAAGGGTTTTTTATTTATAAGAAGCGGTTTCTAAGGGTTGAACGCCTCCGAATCGACTGCCTCGAGTTCTCATATAGTCATATAGCGCTGGAGTTTCATTTACTACACCGTGGTAATTAATCAACAGAACTCAATTATTTTTTTATTTTTGGATTTCGGTGCTATGGTTCTTTCTTGTTGATCCTTAACAGTGTTCGTGTTAATATGTGAACGAGAATATGGACAAAGTTTTAGCTCCTTATTCTTTGTTAATACTATTCATTGTTGTCTAATTTACTTTACCAACACACATTCTGAATGTATATTTATAAGCATGTCACTCAAGAAAGTAATGATATTAGATGATCACATGATTCTGAGAGAGTATACTGAATTGATAGCTTTTATATAAGCTATCTGGTTAATGGCAGCATGACTACAATGTGAACAAAATCGAGTCCGTACGTGTATAAAACTATAATATTTCGAGATACAGCATCATATCTTGCTCCTCATTCTCACTAACTTGGCTAATGTTTCTTGAGCAGCTAATGTTTGAGCATGGTTGTGGCCTAGCATCACTGTCCTGATACTGATGCAAGTTCTGCACAGCTCTTCCCCACTGTCAAAATGGCCACCTCTCAGCAGTAATTTTGCTCTCGTCTCGAGCAGTGTAGCTTTCAGCAATGTCACTTCCTGCCACACGTACTCGTCCACTCTCTGGTGGGATTGAAGTGCCTTTTTCCAGCAAAGAGAACCATGGCACCAATCCTGTATCTGAGACACGAATGACTTCTCAACTTCTTCAAGTACGTTTGTACAGACCTTCAGAAGCTCCAAGGCCGAGTTGCATCTTGAGAATGTTGTGAAGGCGCTTATTGCTAGAGGGAGAGTTGTTTTCTTGATAAAAACAACCATGTCAATTGCCTTGAGCTGGACAATTGGGGGTTCTGATTTAAAGCCAAAGACAAGGAAAGCAGAAGCCCACAGGTGGTCTGAATTTTCCAGTGGATTTCCAAGTTTCCTTACTCCTTGAACTGTTGCCTTGGCAGCAACTGAACCTTCTTTTGTTTTTGCAAATGTTTGAGTGATGTTGTGCAACTGAATCCAGCATCCGGGCTGTTTATTGGCTATCCGTGCCAAACCGAGTTTAACTAAGAGAAGTGCTGAATCCTCTTCACTCTTCCATGTTTGACTTGCTAAACAACCTGAGCAACAACAGAAAGTGAGTTTCAAGCACTTGGTCCACTTTCTCAATTTGTTTCTGGTGGAAGGCATGTAATTTGCTGCCGTGGCCAGTAAATTTGATGGAATGGGAGCTGGGGCAAACCATGCTCCGACCTGAAGCATTTTCGAGGCAAGGAGATTCCTCCCTCCATTTGTTTGCTGCAACACAACAGCACAAAAAGACAGGACTTTCATTAGAAAAGTATTTGTTCTATGAAGTTGTTGATCTGCAACGGAGCAGCCAGTAGCTTCTTCATATTGGACATTGTTCACTGCCTCAAACAGAGCCGATGGAGTAATTGCAAGTTCAGAAAGCAGCGAACCTATCACCCACAGTCCGAAACTTGACCTGCCCAATTTCTCATCGAACTTCCCGAGGATTTCTAGTTCTGCAGCCGGATACTCCTTTTTCCGTCTTCCTCTAATCAATATCATTGCATCCGAAAATGGCAATGGCTGAAGTAGAATTGGTTCAAAGTTCATTACTCTGGGGAGCCTTGTTGTGATAATTACATGTGTGCCACCTGTATTCCTCGGTATTAAGTCATGTAGATCCTTCCCTTCCCACCATTCCCTCTCAGTCTCTAGATTATCGATAATCAGTAAATAAGGCATGTCCCGAAACAGCTCCCTTTTAATTCTTTTGAATGCTTCAGATTCTTGTTCATCAAATCTCCGGATCCTCCCTCTTTCCTTCTCTGCATCTGCACTCAGGTCCAACCCCATATTGAGTGCTATGTTTAGTATATTTTGCCTGAAATACCTAGTTTCACCTCCAACCCACAAAACCATCTTGTATCTGTGTGAGTACCTGTATGCAAATTCCAAAGCAAGCTCTGTCTTTCCAACTCCTGGTGATCCATTTATGCACACTATGCTGCTGTAGAAGCTCTTGTTTTTCCCACTTCTAGACCTTTTGTATTTAGGTCTTTTCTGTGAATTTCTTCCAATAACTGGTTCAGACCAAGCCTCCAAAGTTGGCTCCTTGCACCTGCCAACTTCTAAACTTATGTATTTGCCTCCTCTAACTGTGTCGACCTCGCATTCCTCATCCGCTAGACCATCAGATTGCCCTGGTGTTCCTCCTTTAATAGTTGGCATGGTACATTCTTGCTCCAAGTAATCCCCATGTCCGAAGAATGTAGTCTCAATTTCCGTAATATCTTTCTCCCTCCCAACAAAGTATTTGTTTCTTGGAAATGGTAACACCTCAATACTTTCTACTTCCTTTTCGGTCATGCTTTTCCTCCCGAGCTTTCCCCTTAATATGCCAGCAGCTTTTGACACGCAATTTCTCCAGTTACCTTCATTTGCTTCCAGCCTGAATTCATGAGACCTCAATAATCCATCCAGCGCTTCTCTACATTCCTTATTATCAGAATGTGGCTTGAAAAGGCTTGCAATTTCATTGGTGTCAGTGTCGAAGAACAAAGGAATTAAGTTCTTCTTTTGTGCAAAGAATCTGATCTCCTCCAAACTTAAATGGTTAAGAAGGCTATAACTAGTGACAATCACCACTCCAAAGGTCACAGAGCAAATAACCCTGTCAGCAATCTCATGGCTCTGATTATCCGCATACTTTGCTCTGTCTGCAACAAAGCAAGCAATACCCTGATCCTCGAGCTCTGATTTAAGCCACTTACAGAACCGTATCAAATTCGGGTTCTGTCCATGGAAGCCTATGTAAACATCACAGCTCCTAAGTTTGGCATTGGAGGCAGGTGAAACAGAGCCTCTTGCAAAGGAAATTCGAGGAACAGGAAATGAAAATGAAATACGAGGAGCTGTGTCTGGACCTGAAACTGGAACACAAGTCAAAATTTTGAACTTTGTGTTGGCGGGGTCATCAGAATAGTCGTATTTTTCGGGAGGCGGGGTGTAGGAAGTACTCGGGATGTCATCTGACTGTGATCCGCAGTATGACACTGGAGGCGACGGGTGAGTGAGTTTAGTGGTTGGTCTGGGACTTTCTTGGGTTGGATTTGAACTCGTAAACATATTTGCCCTCGGAGAAATGTAAGGTGATTGTAACGCTGAAACAAATGCTGAGGATGGAGGTGAGATGAGTGGCGAATTATATGGAGACGATGCTACTGAATTTTCTACCGAGTTCTTTGACATTGAATCTAGAGTCGAGGGAACAATGTTAGCTCGAATTTCTTTACCATTTTTCTTGCAGGAATTTGCTATCTTGATGGTGAGGGACTTGGTATCAATTGTTTGGATCTCCTTAGGAGGTTCTGCTGACAGCATTGCTTCTTCATCCATATTCAACGACGGAATAAGGAATCCCCAAAACCTGTTTTGCTGGTTGTGAAGTCTCAAGAGTGGCAAGGAACACAGGTAAAGGTTTAACCTTTGATGCTATCTAATACAGTGTAACAAATGTAACGTTTTACCTGGTTAAATGTCTAAAACCAGTTTTATGATTTCATACTGAGACAGATGAAGTCTCCACACCATGTATTTGAGTAGCATTCAGAAAAGCCTAGTTGACCACCATTGACATCAGAAAAACTGGCCTTCCTGTTGGATTCTTGCTCTAATTTGTATGTGACTGACACTGAGTACTCTTGAGAAGATGAATGCAACAGTCAAGACTTTTGAACAGCACAAGGAGTTACATGTGAATTCATGCCTCATCTTCTTCCATTGTGGGCCTCACAGAGTCAGAAACAGACCTCATATTTTACTGTTCAGACCAATGAGTGCAGAAAAAGACATAAATCAAAACATAGATACAAAACTCTCTTTCAAACAAGAAAGCTTCTTTCTTTGATCCATCATTATGATAGGAGAAGCTACCATAGATTATTGGAACCCATCATTGAACAAACTTAAGGCTAAGAGGTAAAAAACATATACTCAAAACAATTCACTTTACCTGGAACAATGTTTTACTGGGAGCAAAGAAGAAAAGTTTGATCTTCTGCTGCTGTTCCAGAGAAACCATCTCTCTCTCTCTCATGAACAAGCTCATAGACAGGAGAATCTAATTTGTGGGTCGGATCCGTGAGGTTTGAACATAAAATATTGAATAAATGTTTTAAAAGTAGCTTCAGAGTAAATGTTGTAATACTATAATGTTCTTCATTTAATAGTTTTGTCTTGGGCTTAGGCAGGCTATTCCTTTTTGTTTTGTGTTGTAAGATATTGTATTTGAATTCTAAATACATAGGATTATACAGTTTTATATATAATCAGAGAAGCCAAAGTTGGTCAGAAATAACTCAGGGAAATAGGCATTGGGAGAGGAACCCTGAAACCTAAATATATAGTATAATTTAGGAAGGTTTCTCTCCGTATGTGTACCCATCTGACTTATCTTTGCTTAATTTTGCTCTGGAAATTGGACCAAGACCAGTCCAACCGAGGACTGAACCGTAAATAATTGCTCTTTAACCGAAGTGCCTAGAAAATTTGTAAATGGCCGATCACCTGTTTCCAAACAGTTATGCATGGCGTGTATTGGGTCGTGTTTTAAGTCATTTTTTTGGCTGTGTTGGGTATTTGGGCTCGGCATGCTCCCAGTTCATATTTTTCAGCATTCTCCAAAAGTCCCAAGCGGCATTTAGTCGGGTTTGGCACGACCCAGCTGCAGGGACAAATGGCCTACTGCACGACCCAGTTCAGGTCAATTTGTGACACCTCTAGTATTTTTTTAAAAAAATTTATTATTATTCCTTTTCTGTTATGGATTTTCAACAGATTATATTTAAAATAGATATCTAGATTAGTTGATTAGAGTACTACCTTCACGCACACTGATATCAAGTTGGACATTCAATTCTTTGGGGCAGCTGATAGCCACAGGCAGCTCCACAAGTCATAATTTTTTTTTCCTATTTTTGGCTGTGTTACAATTTAATGCTCTGGAGAAGGTCTAATTGTTTCCATGAATCCTTATAATTTGGCTTTGGTTTGGACCCCTACCATCACATAGAATTGAACAATATAATTGACAAAATTTAGAACAAACAAGCCATAACTGTATCAAGGATTGCATGTTCTGTGTGGTCAAAAAGATTCTGCCTTCTTATTTTAATATAATTTAATCCAATTTTTAATCTCTACTTGTCTGACTATGTTAATACTTTTTCTCTCTTCCTCACTGGCAACAACTACAAGGGCTGCGTGTGGCTCGAAGACTTGCAGCTCCTTTTTTTTTTTTTATCATTTTGAAACAGATTGTTATTGAAAAAATTTAAAGCTCGTGATTTTATGATATGTTTAGCACTTGTTTGATTCTCATTTTTTTAAAATTTATTTTTAATTATACATTTTATGGGACATATAATTTTTATCAACTTTTCAATCCCTACCAAATTGGAACTTAGTCCCTGTTTGATTGCAACGAATTTCATGGAAAATGTCACATCCGAGAAAAACGAATTTCATTTTGACCGTTAGTAAGATAAATCTAACAATACTAGTCGGCATGCGAGGAATATGAATTCTAACAATCGCGTCTTATGTATTAACAACACATTTACTCTAGACGTATATGAGGAATATGAATCAGCTAACTCTACTTCGGTAGTCGTAATCAATACTAAAATTTGCCGAAGTTATAGGTAGGATTAGTAGTCTTTTTTGAGTTCAAAAAGAACACAAAGGAAGTCCGACTTTGAATAATGAGAATCGCCCTATTGTTTTATGTTGTCAGTATAACGTTATAGCAAATGCTGGCTGCTATATTAATATTTAATACTGTAGGCTTGTAGCTATTTACGAGTAATACGGAAATAGGAACGAGGAATCTATAATGGAGAAATTATTGAAAATCACATTAATGATTCGCAATTTAAAAAAAGAAAAGAAAAAGATAAACAAAATCTTTAAAGCTGTTAGCTGTTTATTGAGATGATATCAGAAAGTTACAATTGTGACTTACTGTAAGTGCACAAACTATGTAATTCATTGTTTATAATTTTGGACAAACATATTAGAGTGGTTCTTCCACCATCCAACTCAATCCAAGAAAATCTCTGAGTCATGCTGGAACAATGTCGAGAATTGTGTGGAGTGGAGACAAAATATTTTGGCTTTTAGGGTTTTCTTATAAAACTAAAATATTCACTGTAAACTATGTGTGTGGGTGGGGGTGGAGGGGGGGGGGGTGTAGAAAGGAAATTATTTGGTTAACGTTTTATTTTTACATATTTTGACATTGAAGTCTTTTTTGCTAGGAATTTATTCATTTTGTTTGTCTGTCATCTACTATTCTACACACACGTACATGTATACAAATGAGACAAACAAAATAAATCGAATTATATAGATGACTTTGGAATTTCAATTTCAATTTTAATCGGGATAGATGTGCTAGATTTGTCTAGGTTTAAGTTCTAATTGTAATTTTTTTTTTTCTGCAGAAGATAGAGTCGTATTGATCAAGCTACAATCTTTAAAAGTTTAAGGGATCCCAAATTCTCAATGCAAACGTTACGTTTTGCGTTTGATAAGTTGGAACTCTACTTCAATATAAAACAAGAAATTTCTCGAGGGCAATTTAAGTTCTTTATATTTCTAATTAAGATAATAGATAATTAGAAATGTAGAATATATGCTTTGATTTGAAATTTCAAAATATTTTAACCACTTTCCAATAATTTTGCATAATGGCCTGATCTTAAAGGAATTGGTGTCGGCCATGCAATAGTATAGTATATTAGTATCAATAAAAGACACCACAAAATGGCTACTCGTAGAGAGTTAAATGTCTTATATTATTGGACAAGGACAATGTAACGTTCTTGTACGTGAAAGCCATGCTGCCGTAAATATGTTTTTGTTCAAATTTAATTGAAAGTTTAAACAATCTTTTAAGATATTTGTTACACCCTCAAATTTACGAAGCACCACGTAAAGCGTATGTGGAACAATAAATATTGTGCGGGCCCTCAAAAGATACGCCACATGGCATTTCCGAGCATTTTTCGCTCTCTCAAACAAAGGTGTCTGACGTGCCCGACTTCGATTTCGATAGTATCGTCATTCTTGATAGTTTTTGAGCAATAACACTAACTTCGCCCACCGATCGAACCTTTAGAAACAAGATGTTCTAAGCAAAACACTTTTAGGTTTGGCGTTCGAAAGGCCCCGTCATCTTCAGAAGGAAATCGTTTTGCATAAAGAATGATTTAAGTAAACTAACTTACTAAGGGAATTTACCATAACCAAATTAGAACTCCATGAACCATGGCAACATGGCACATGGAATTAGGGTCTATTCTGACCTAATTCCATAACATCTCTTCTCCTACAAAATCATGGAAAGTTACAAAAAAGATAAATATCCATAACGCTCTAGTCAAATCCCTGCTTATTTGTCTCTCCAACACCTAATTTTCCGTTTTAACTTATACGGACAATTGATTCCAACGTGGCGGTCGAATTGGCTGTTGGAGTACCAGCAATCCTGAAACCCTTTTCTTGATTTGGTGATCTTGATATCTAATAATTTTATCCTAATATACAGATGAAAAGGGATAAAAAAATCTATTAACAAAAAGGCGCTACGAATTTTTTTGTCAACAATATCAAATATTATTAATCGAATAATATGTGAGTAATTGGTGCAAAACCGTCGTGATCTTTGTCTTTATTGTGGAATACTCCTTATCCTTTCGCATTGGCGGAAAATCTCTCTAAATGACCAAGTCCATTAATTGAGGCGTTAAGTAGGGCAAAAATTGAAAAAAGATAATTGTCCAAATCTCTTCTTTCTCCTCATCTCTTCTTTCTCCTGAAATGGCAGATTGGCAGGTCCAGCTTTGTATTGTTTCGATGACTCGATTTCCTTCTGGAACTGAAAGGTCCCAAAGTAAACCCGAAATAATCCAGTGTAACTATTTGAAACTTTTTAAATATTGCTTGAAACTTGTTCCTATGATAAGAGTAATCAGTTGAAGACAGTCATTAACCATCCTACTCTCCAATCAGATCCATTGGGTATCATTTATCAACATTTGCTGATTACACAACCTGCCATGGATGAGAAACCTAAAAGTAAGAACAGAAAACTGGAAAAAAGAAAGCAAAAGGGAAAAACTCCAAAGCTTTATCTGGGACTCGATCAACAGAACTTGTTATTTTGCATATTGTTCCTTATTGACTTTTTGCTTGTTCTTCTATGTTGATATTTTGCATTTCTTCCTCAAATTAATGTTTTTCTTGATTGGGTGGGTGGGTAAGAGGGGAATGACCTTTATGTCTTCTACTTGAGGTGCCCTACTGCCATGGTGGTGTTCTAGTGCATTTGTTGTCGGTATGAATATCAAAGTTCTCAAAGAAAATGGAGAAGACAACAAAAGATTAGGTAGAATCAAGAACACGAACTTTGGTAAAAAAGCTCAAACACGAGATTATTGTCCTCAAACGATATTTGCCCCTTCTAAAATTTAATTGGTGGTTAAAGGGACTCTCAACAAATGCTTTGTAGGATTGATAAAGCATTGAAAAATAAAACACTTAAGTACTAAGACAGCGTTTGGTTTGCCGTTTTGAGATCATTTTCAGTTTTCAATTTTCTAAAACACTCAAAACGTATTTGGTACGTTATTTTCAAAAATACGTTTTCGAAAACAAGGAAAATTTTACAACATAAAACTCAAAATAACTTTTTGACGTTTTGAGTATTTTCAATGAAAACACTGAAAAAAACCCATAACGAGGAAAATGAACTTAAACATTGCTCACATTAAAATAATTAATAAAATCGCACAAAACCTACCCAAATACAAATACCCATAAAACTAAATAATCACATATAAGCATAAAATTTTTATGTTTTACTAAATAATCAAAATTATTGAAAAAATATCATCAAACTATTTCTAAAAGTTTTAAACGAAACGCATTTTCTAGTTTTTTGTTTTGAAAAAACAATTTTTTGAAATAATGAACTAAACACGTTTTCTGCAATTTTAAAATAATCCCTCAAAACAAAAAACAAAAAATAAATTGAAAATTGAAAATAGAAAACAGAAATACAAATCAAACGCACTCTAATGTTTTACTTCCAAAACTTGTAGAACGCAAAAGGGGTTTTGAATATGTAAGAGAATTGTGATAAACTCTTTATAATATTGAATGGTTTGTTGTAACTTGTTCCAGTTGTGTTTAGAAATGAAAAAATATTTTACATGATTTTTTGCATTTTTATTCATTGAAAAAAACTTATTAATTAGAAAACTGTGTCTTTTTTTGCTTTATTATTGTGTCTTTTTTTGCTTTATAATGTTGGAAAAAAAGTCAAACGATGTCTTAAAAATAAATATATATTATATTCGTAATTCACTTTTTGTGTAAATAATATTTCTATAGCTTCACGTTAAGAGTTTAAAGAAGTTAAATTATGAATAGGGTAAATCCTTCACAAAACGATCATCTTTTAAAAGAAAAAGAGAAAATTGCAATAACGGTTCCTAACCTTTCACTTTTTTACAGACTTTACCTAACTTTTAATTTGTGTTAGCAAATGTTCATAACCTTTCACAAATATGCAGTAGATGTCCAAATGAATGATTTTCATGTCTTTGACCGTTAGTTAACAAAGAAAAGTGATTTTGACCAATTTTGACCAAATTAAAAAGGGTAAAATAACAATTTGATAATTATCATATTTATAAAGGAACCAAAAAACAAAAAATAAATAAAGGAAAAAAATAGAAAAAATGTTGTCTCCTCCAAACACCCCACTCCTACTCCCCCCCGCCATGTCCCATCCCATCTCATCCCCTCTCCTACAACCACCAGCAATATCGACACCACCTTCTGTCAGTCGGTAACAGTTACCCAAAACCAACCGCCACCACAACCATCAAATCTACATCAAAAACCAAAAACCCCACCATTGGACGAGTTGCACGATAAATAGCCACCATCACCTTTAAATCAAAATCAACTGCCTCCATCAAACCAAAACCAATCATCACCAACACCTCAAGCCTACACCCAAAACCAAAAACCCACCTCAACATTTCTGTAAATTGATATGTTGATTGTTAAAATTTTGAGACTGGAAATCACTGAAAACGATGTTCTAGTTTCGAGATTGATTTTATTCGCGAAGGAAATAGAAGAAAACGACAAGTTCTTAGCCTCGGCCGACGATAGGTGTGTGACTAGAAGAAAATAGAAATTGAACAAAATGACAAGTTTTGTAATATAATCTTACAAAAGTCAGTAAAAACTGATTGAGTAGAATGACGATGGGCGTGTGATTGGATTTTTGGCAATGGGTGTGAGAAGATGTTGTTGACAATGGTGTGTGATTGGATTTCTAGTGGTGGTATCGACGATTGGTGGCGATGCTAGTGTCGGTGTGGGTGGGGTGGGACGGGACGGGGCGACTGAACAAGAAACCCCTTTTTTTATTTATTTTCTTAATTTTTTTGGTTTTTATTTTTATTTTTTCCCTGATTTTGGGTTTTTTTTAGTTCATTTATTTAATATGGTAGTTTTCAAGTTACCATTTTGCCCTTTTTAATTTAGTCAAAATTCATATTTTTTTGTTAACTAACGGTTAAATGGACTTTGACGCATATATCTGAAATGTTAGGGACCTTCGTTGACATAAATTAAAGATTAAGATAAAGTTTGCAAAAAAATAAATGGTTAGGGACTGCTGCTATAATTTTCCCAAAGAAAAATATACTATTTCATGGAAACACCCTAGTTTTTCTGAAATAGTTTTTTGCAGTATATTTCCTACAGTCGCGCTACAGCAACAGGGATTAGATCCAGGATTTAAATCCCAACTGACGTGGCATTATTTCCTGGGACAATTCCTGACACCACCAACCGCCCCCCACAACCCAGCACAGCCACCCCTTCCCTTTTTTTTTTTATTTATTGTCTTAAATTTCGAAATTATTACGTGAATGTTAAACGAAGTCGAAATATTACATCTTTGACACCATTTCAAAGTACTCACGATCTAGTTTATCGTATTCTTAACCGCGTGCGAAACGGCCAACCGTAGCAAAAGTTACCACTCGTCGAAATATGCCGTTCCAAAATATATAAATGTTTTTTTCTCATTTTTATCTCAATTTTCGGGGTTATCACGGGATGTCAAACGAAATCG
>CAIGRT010088104.1:0-15667 GCA_903798405.1 Fraxinus platypoda
AAAAAAAAAATTTATTTCCCTTATTTTCAACCACACAATCTTCTATAAAATAATATTACACATAAACCAAAAACTTTTCCTTCTTTTTCAACCACACATTCTCTAAAAAAATATTATTCATTACACTAATTTTCTCCCAATAATGGGAGACAAACAAGCTCTAAATTAAAGAAAGATCATTAATTACGAAAAAATTAAACTAAAAGGTAATAAAAAATTACAATTCATAACATGTTAAAAAAATGAAAAACTTTATTCACGATAAAAAGAAATAAATCATAAAATACTGTGTGATTTAAATGTAAGCAAAGTTGAATTTTTGGTATTTCAATAATCGTAAATAAATATAAAAAATCTAAATAAGTTAGCAATACCAAAATGCTATTTTTGAACCCAATTTGGTGTCCATTTGTTTCTTTACGAGTTTTTCTCTTTTTATGACCTATCACTGGTTCTAAATAACATTATTCTTTCTATTTATTTACTCTCTTCTTACCATTCAATACCGTTCTTATCCAAAATTTAATACCCGTAAATTCAAAATAATAAAAAAAAAAAAACCACTAAATGAACTTTTTGAGCATCTCCAACAATACTTTTTATTTTAAAGTGCATATGTTGAGATATAAAGTGCATCTTTAATTTTATTTTAAAAAAAAAAAATAAAGAATGAATAGTTCGATTACTCTTTATTTTGCTAATTCCCATAAATAATTATGATCAAACTTTTCTCATCATTTTATTTACTTGTTTCATTAGCGGTTTGTCATCCATTCTATTCTCATTCTCATTTTATTTTTAGAGTCAAATTCACTACCTTCTTTTATTTTTAAAAATACATTTGATAAGTTTAGTTAGCGAAGATTATATATAAGAATTAATAATTTATTTTTTTCTTAATCAGTCTTGTCCGATGACTGATATACTAACTAACAAATTTTTTTTTTCCACATTTATTAAATTAAATTGTGATCTCTAGTCGTTTTTGCGAATCTACTGATGCAAGCATGAATTTAATTCTCATGAGGCACGTTTGGTGTGCTATTAAGTATCACTGGTGTTTAAACATCATTTTAAGTGACACTATTATGGCACTAAATTAGAGTTACAATTGAATGAGTCAATCAATTTCACATTTCATAAATCTATGAAATAACATCACTTAAATTGATGTTATAACAACAGTAGTACTAAATAGCAGTATTCTTTTAAATTAGAGAGCGGATTTAATTCTTCAAATTTAGAAAGACAAAATTAATCTCTATTTTTATTTTATAATTATTGCATTTTACAACTTACAGATTTCAATACACTATTTCTTAAATTATTCAAATCACGAAACATTACTAAACAGTATATGTATTAAAAAATATGTTAAATAGAAAATGAGGAGAAATCAATAAACGTTTCTTAAAAAAAATGAAAAGCTAAAATAGAGAGTATTGTTTAAGTGTATTTCAAATTTAAAGATACTCTCATTATATATAAGTAGGGATGTAAATTGATTGGATATGGATCGGATATGCTCATATTCGATCCAACAATCCAATAGATATTTGATTGTTAAATTCATATCCGATTTACTATGTTATCGGATATCCGATAGATTCGAAATTAAAGAAAATAGGAAAATAAAATCAATGTTGAAATTAACCTTTCTTTTTTCCAAATTCTTAACAGTTTTATAATTTTTTTCAACTTTTTTAACTTTTAAGCAATTGGATTGAAAGACACAAAAAGTTGCTTACCCATTTATTGACTCACTTATTTATAGAGGACATCTCTAAGTATTTTGTTATAAATTTTCAATGTGTGATAAGAATTCATTTGATTTGACTGTAGTACATTGTACATTTGATTTGACTGTAGTGTATTGTATATTTAATTTGTTAGTGTATTGTACTATTATATAAATAATTATTTATATTTTATTAAATTAATTGTTGTTTTATCTTTTACTAATTAATAAAAATTTAAAACTCTCCAAATATTTCAATTAGCACTATTATACTATATTTTGTTTATCGAATATATTTATTTTGTTAAACTCTTAAAACTACATTTGTTACTATAATTTGTGTGTATTATTAAATAAATTGTAAAATGATTAAAATTTTTAGATAATACTAAAATAAGAAAACATATTTTTACGCTTAAACCTCGCCTAGGCACGCATCGATTGAAGCTTGACCTCCACGTATTGCTATGTATTATACCTTTTAAAACACTGCTTAAAACACATGCCTAATTAGATACGTGTCATCGTGACATGTTGCTACCGAATTCATCAACTAATCAAATTCCTTCGTACTACATGCAATGACAAGTAGCTCTAAGTTGGATCATTGTAGTTTGATATGATTGGGACGACAAGTTTGAGTTAATTGATCAATATAAATGGACAAAAGATGAATGCCCGAATTGAGATTCTCAGTACAATTATCGAAATATAGCAATATAATACTTTTAAATCAAATCTATAGAGATTCAAAAAGTGCCACATCATTTTTTGTCATTAACATACAATATAATTTATAACATGAGAAGCATGTTTGGTTAAGTGTAAGTGTCAAATTTACTTATAAGCGTTTTTTTTTTTTGGCTTATAATTTTTAATTTTATTATTAAAATAAATAAGTTATTTTTAATTTCGATGACAATTTCACAAAATTATAATTGTCAGTCGTCGGTCCTCCCCTACCATGTTGACTTATCATGACTATTTCAAACAATGTTTAGTGTATAAACTTGCAGTTAGAATTGTCAACGCTAACAGGTGTCCTAGAAGGAGGATTCGGAACCAGTAAAACGAGACTTGATCCGATAAAAAATCGAATTGCTTGTCATAGATTAGTCAACCAGCAGCCTCGTCAAAGGACACGACATGTTATAGCTTATAAATATCCTCAATCCCACACATTCTTGGCATTAAAACAATTTACAAAAACCTTCATGAAACCACAGTCTGCGTTTCCAAACCAAATTACAGTTATCAGTTCCGACAACATGACAACAAATGGTGAATTGTTTCGTCCTAAGTTTCAAGAATTCCTTCAACCATCATGGCCTTTACATGCCTATGACACAACTATGGAGTCCAGCAGCACACCCCTAGAATATGGATTTTCAGACCAATATTTTGATGCAATTCATGATTTTGAAGAACAGGAACAAGAAAAAAGATACGTGACTGATGGTGATTTCCAGCAAAAGTTGAGAGGTTTTGTTGATGAACTTGACGTAAAAGGCCATGAAATGTTGAAGAAATTGTTTACCAAGGTCGAAAAGGATGTTCCATTTGAAAGACTATTTAGAGAAACACTGCAAGATTTTAGAGGCAGGCCAGGTTCAGACATGTTCGAAAAATTCTTTTCGAAATTGAATTCGGATCCAGTGAATGACCCTTCAAGCAGGGACAGAGGTCTGGATGGAGTTTCGAATGAATTGAAGCACAAACTTGAGCGATTCAAAGTTAAGACTATCAATGTAATAGGAATTGTCAAGAAGGATCCAGTGAATGACCCTTCAAGCAGGGACAGAGGTCTGGATGGAGATTCGAATGAATTGAAGTACAAACTTGAGCGATTCAAAGTTAAGACTATCAATGTAATAGGAATTGTCAAGAAGGAGCAAAAGTGACTGAATTCATAAAACAATTTGGCTTATATATATATTCAAGTTTCAAAGCTATATTCTTTTTCATGTTTTGTTACAATATTACAGTTTAATTACCATGGCTTTGTTTTCAGAGTTCCAAGAAAATGTTCTCTTGTACTCGTCTCATTATAGAGAAATGCTACGTGTACAGGGAGAAATGCCAAGGTTTTGAAAAGGGAAACACTTGACAATTTTTTATTGGGTATTGGCGAAAAAAAAAACCACAAACGTGCTGCCAGCGCAGCAGAATTGCTGTACCTACAGCTTAACTGATCATTATATATGATATGGTGCACCTACAGCAGAAAATTATGTGGCTTTTAATCTATTCTAGACAAAGTAATCTTACCTGAAAGGCCAAACCATTTTGTAAAGTTCATGAACAAATAGACGCCTTTTATGGCTCGTGATCACATTTTCTTAAGGTAACTGGTCATCAACCTTTTTTCTGAAATTAGACATTTTCAACCTTTAAAAATATAGCAAAATTCGTCCTTCCACAATTTTGACCACATAAAATGACGAATTTTTCGTTGAACTAAACGAGGGCTAAATTTTGGGCCGCAAACTGGAAGTCCAATTTATATTTTGGGTGGGCTTTTGAAATTCATTCACATTCCAGACAGGCCTACCTAAAAAAGACTATTATTGCTGATCACTGTCATAATCTGGGTGCATGTTCAGGAGAGGCATAAAAGAGAAGTGCAGTCAATGGAATTATAATTAGGTATAAAAGATAAGTTTCTTAATCTCTAATTATCAATAATCTTGACTTTACCCATTATTGCTACTTGTCTACTGCACCACTAATGTTCCAAACATGGTCTTCTACCTAAATTCAATTTTAAGCACTCAAAATTTAAACTTTTTATTATGGGAATATTTTGAATTATGGAAACTTGGTGTAATCAAGTGAGCACTGTGTATCAACTGTATAAATTCTTTTTCGATCACTAGGTAATTTGCAAAACGAAAGTGGTCTGTAATTTGCAACCTCAATATCATTATGAGAGTTGGCTCTTCTAAACTTTTTTCGAACCAAATTGCTCATCCATGAATACATCGTGAGATAAAAACCATTTTTCATTTGATTGATTGGATCACTAATCTGTGGGCTTCAAACGACATGAGCCTAGAGTATAGCAAGTACTATAGTTATGACATATTTAGTAAGTTGAGTGGTGTCAATCGAGGAAAACAAATTCAATTTGCATGCTCTCACAATAATATCATTTTTTTATTTTATCCACTAGAAAGTACATCCACCACGAGCATGACCCTAAAACTTTGGAATCTAGAGTTGGACTCTAATTTGATATTTAATTAAAATTTGGACTCTAATTCTGTATTTAATTAAAATTTGATTTTAATTAAAAACTCATTAATCAAATTAATTGATTAATTATTTATTTAATTACTCCAATCCAATTGTTTAAATTAGTTTAGATGACTTTAATTGCTAGACATTTGAAACATGTTTGCATATAATATTAGATATTATATAGGGAAGCATTTATGTGATGAATATTTTATTAATGGATAAAATTAGTTTAGATGACTTTAATTGCTAGAAATTTGAAATATGTTTATATATAATATTAGATATTATATAAGAATACATTTATTTAGACAATATCATCTAGAATTCGCAACTCGGTAACAAAATTTCGCAGCGATATTCCTTGATTGAATGCCTCATAACACGCTCTAAATTCCGCTGTCACAGTTGAAGAAGCTATGAGTGTCTGCTTAACACTTTTCCGGGATATAGCTCCTCTAGCCAACAGGAAGACATAGTCGGATATCGATCTCCAACTATTTTGACACCCAGCAAAATCTGAATCTGAATAGCCAATAATCTTCAATTGGTCCGATTTCCTGTATGTGAGCATGTAATCCTTTGTTTTCCATAAATACCACATAATTCGCTTAGCTGCCTTCCAATGATCCATCACATACTTAAATATCTGACTAACATCCCAACAATGAATGCTATATTTGTGTGTGTGCATACCTGAGCATACATTAAACTCCCAACTGCTGAGGCATATGTTATTTTCTGCATCTCCTTTACTTCAAGGTCATTCTTAGAGCATTGATTAAGACTGAACTTGTCTCCCTTAGTAACGTGGGTATCACCTGATTTGCAATCCTGTATTCCAAATCTCTTAAGTACCGTATTGATATAGCTCTTTTGTGATAATCCAATAATACTCCGATAAGGGTCTTGATGTATCTGAATTCCTAATACAAAATATGCATTATCAAGATATTTCATCTCAAAATTCTTTGATAGAAATCTCTTGGTTTCATACAATATGCATATATCATTGCAGACAAGTAGTATGTCATCGACATACAATACCAATAAAATAAACTTACTCCCACTGAACATGTGGTATATATAATCATCAACCACATTCATCTCAAATTCAAACGAGATGATAATCTGAAGAAATTTGTAATACCATTGATGAGAAGCTTGGTTAAACTTATAGATAATTTTTTTTAATTTGCAAACAATTTTCTTTGGGTCTCCGACACAAAGTTTTTCGATTGCACCATATATGTTGTCTCATCAATGTCACCATTGAGAAACGCCGTCTTTACATCCATCTTATGTAACTCAAAATTAAAATGTATCATAAGTGCCATTATAATCCTGAAAGAGTCATTCGTTAAAATTGGATAGAAAGTCTCTTTGTAATTGATGCCTTCCCTTTGAGTAATTTTTTTTTGCAACAAGACGAACCTTATATATTTTCACTTTACTATTCGAATTCCTCTTGGTTTTAAATATCCATTTGCAACCAATGATTTTCGTACGTTCAGGCAATTGGACAAGTTCTCAAATGTTATTGTCTTTCATGGACTTTATTTCCTCATTCATGACATCAATCAACTTTTAAAAATTATTCCTTCGCATTGCTTGATGAAAGTTGACATAATCTTCTTTCATCAATTCAATGATATTCTCATGTTCTTGGAGAAATATTATAAATTCATATGGAATTGCATTTCTCATTTCTCTAGTTGATCTCCTTAATGACATTTGTTGTTAAGGTTGTTGAGTTTGTTCTTCCGGAACAAACTCTTGATTGTTTATGGGAGTTCTGAAATATTGTCTTGATCCGAAATTGCTTCTTGATCAAGATCTAGAACAAAAATTTGTCCCTGATCCTGATCATTGTCAATTGTAATAGGAGGAATAAATATTCTTTCTCAAAGACAAAATCATTAACTTTATCTCCCTCTGCAAACTCCATATCCTCAAAGAACCGGGTATTTTCCATTTCGAAAATTGATTTGGTAGTGAGATCATAAAATTTGTAACCCCTTGACCTTTCAGAATATCCAATAAAATAACAACTAAAAGTTCTGGAATCCAGCTCTTTTTTTTTTTATGGCCAATAAGGCCTTGTCCTAGTTGGACAACCCCAAATATGTAAGTGCTTCAAACTAGGAGTTTTGACAGTTGCTTTACTTGGAACTCTATAGTAACTATAAGTTGCAGTTTTTAAGGCTCCTCCCCAGAGAGATTCTGGTAAGGTGGAATGACTAATCATGCTCATTATTATGTCCTTAAGTGTTATGTTTCGTCTTTCAGCAATATCATTCATGCCAAGAGAACTGGCATGGTATACTGTGGGACGATTCCACATTCCTCTAGGAATTTATCAAAATGTCATGGACGTTGTTTTCCTGATCCGTCATATACGTTATAGTATTTACGAGCAAATCATTAGATATCTCAACTTTTAATGCCTTCAGTTTTGAAGCAATATGGACATCTCCATGATGTACTCCCAAATATTTCATTTACCTTTATAGCTTAGTGAAACTAAGATCGTCAAAAGCGTACCAGTTTTGGCCTAATCGTTTTTGCAAAGCGTATATCAATTTCATCAAGAAATTCTTTAGCAGTAGTTACCTTATTGAACACAGTACCCCTTATTGATCTAGAATACCATGCTTCATGATCATAAGACATGTGCGGTTTGAACGATCCCACTTATCAAAGTCCCATTTTTCATCAGTGAAACTTTTATCCGTAAGTGCAGTGGGTTGTTCAGTTCTTAACGCAAAGTCTAAGTCCATGCAGCCAAGAACGATATGAACATTCTCTTTCCAGTCCTTAAAATTGGTTCCATTTAGTATGAGAATAGAATTGATGTTTGCATATATTGTAGAAGCAGAAGAGTTAACTGAGTAGAGAACAAAGTCAAATAAATATGTTCACATTAGAATCCATATTAATTAATTCAAATAATGGTAAACCCATCACAAGAGATCGAGCAAAATATTGATATTTAGTCTTGTAAGTGGTATTCTTGGTGTAGTAATTAAATATTGACAATAAACTATGTCAAACAATAAATCTATCTTTGGACCGATTTATTCTTCGCATAATTTTTTTTACAATTGTCACATATTATTACCACAGATGTACATGTAATTCGGCCAAACATTTACCTTTCTTTGGACCGGTGAATATCCCAATTAATTACAAACACACAACCTTAATCTAGATAATAGAGGTTACTTGGTAACATGTTGCTATAACTAATTTATTTAGGAAAATTGCAAATCCAAAAGAAATTGTAATACCAAGATTTGGATTTAATTGTTAATTCCTTATTCTTTTATTTATTTATTTATTTATTTGTTTTGAACTTAAAACAAAAAAAAAACAATTTTTTTTAAAAAAAGTAAACACGTTCTGCAGCTCCTAAAATGTGGGCGATGTGCACACAGCAGAAACTAGGCATAGCAGAGCCCGGTGAACACAGCGCCCAGGCGCTGCTATGAGTCGTAACATAGCACTGCAACGTCATGTTATTGCCGAAAAAATCCCAAAAAAAAATCATATTTTTGAAATCTAGGATTTGAAATTCACATCTCAACTTTTAGAAAATCTAATTATGAATTTCAACTCTAAAATTCTTCATTTAATCTCAATGTTTTAACATAAATTGACTCTAATAACACTTGTTGAATTTTTTCGTGAGATTCATGCTCAAGGATGATTTTGAGTGAAACTTTCCAATTGGATGCAATTATTGAAAATTTTTCCTCCGCGTGGAAAGATTTCAAGAATTATCTCAAATACAAGCGAAAGGAAATGAGCATCGAAGAACTCATTGTTAGACTTCGAATTGAAGAAGACAATAGAAGTTTAAAAAATGAGGGGTTCAATCCTATTGTGGCTAAAGCCAATACTTTTTAGCACGGTTAAAGTTTTAAAACCTTCAAAAACAAGTATGGGATATCTAGTGGCAAATGGGCTAAGTTGAGACCGAAATGTGGCATTTCTAAGAAGAAATTTCAAGAAAAATGCTTCAATTGTAAAAAAGCAGGCCACAAGTCTTCGAAGTGAAGATTGCCAAACAAAAATAATAAAAAAGAAGCAAACGTGATTGACTATATGACACATGATATGTCGGAGATGAATCTCGCAGCCGTCATTTCTCAAGTGAACATGGTGGGTTCTAACCTAAAAGAGTGGTGGATTGACACCAGTGCTACGGGGCATGTGTGTTATGATAAAGAGTTGTTTGATGCTTTCAAAGCAATTGAGAATGGGGAGAAGTTATTTATGGGAAATTCAGTATCTTCTGAAATCAAGGGTCAAGAAAATGTGATTTAGAACATGACTTCGATGAAAGAGCTAACTCTTAACAATAGCAGTATGTGCCAAAAATCTACAAGAACATAGTGTCCGGGTCTCTTTTGAATAAACATGGTTTCCATATTGTATTTGAGTCAAACAAAGTTATTTTGTCAAAAAGTCGAATGTTTGTCGAAAAATGTTATGTTTACGATGGTATGTTTAAATTGAATGTAATTGTTGTAAAGTCAAAAATTAATAAAGTAAATTCTTTTGCTTACTTGATTGAGTCTTCCAATTTGTAGCTAGTAGACTAAGACATGTTAATTATGATACATTGCATAGATTAATTAACTTGAATTGCATACCCGCGCCCCACATTGATTTTAAACATAAATGCGAAATTTGTGTTGAGGCAATTGACAAGGTCCTCATTTAAATCAATTGAACGAAAAACAGAACCACTTAATTGAATTCACAGTGACATATGTGATTTAAAATTTGTACAAACAAGAGGTGGCAATAAGTACTTCATCACTTATGTCGACGATAACACAAAATACTGTTATGCGTATCTCCTTAAAAGTAATGACGAAGTTATAGAGATATTTATTCTCTATAAGAACGAAATTGAAAATCAGCTTAACAAGAAAATTAAGATGTTGAGAAACTTAATCGGAGTAGCATTTGAAGTGTTCAGACTCTACTGATTTTTCGTTGTATCCTGAGAAACAGACGTTCGAATTAAACATCAAGCACCTATGATGAGGGAGCAAATATGTTTTAAGGAAACTGTGTTTATAAAGATCTTGATTTGAAAGTTCATTCGTTCTTTTATTATATCCTGCAATTGTAGATTACCCTGTAATTAATAAAATTATTTTAATTTGCAATATTTTGGCTAACAAAATGCACACTGCGTTAGGAATCCACAAACCACAATGCATGGTTCAACCTCGGGTTGATTTATAAGATGGAAGTTTCAACTCAGCGAGTAGCAGACCGTTTTCAAGCTGCCCTTGAGCTCAAACTTTCCGCTCCAGTTCAAAGCTTCAAATGGCAGGAACTTCCCCTGATTTTAACCCAAAAATATTCAATACGGGAAGCCTTGTTATACAAGCAGTTTGAGCAGAATACCTCAGCGGATTCAAGAACAGGTTATGCGATTGACATTCAGAACATTCCCATGATTCTTTTTTCAGCTGAACTGGAGGTTGTGTGTTAACTTTAGTAAGGTGACTGTTTAATTAATGAATTGAACCAATTTGAAGGGCAAGTCATTTCGCATAGGTGTATTTGCCATCACATATTAGTGATTCAACTCAATCAAACTGCTATGTAGATCCATATGAAAGATCAAACATTGAATTTTTATACTCATATCGCGGTAGATTTTCTTGAAAGAGAGGCTTCATTCGTGATGCACTAAAATGTGATAAAATTGCTACTCATTAGTGATGAAAAGATGTCGATCTCAATTCAATCATATACGTTCGCTGAGCTTCATAACTTGAAAATAAACTATCTATTTAATAAAGTGTGTATTCCATCTAATAAATATTTGGTTGATTTTGAAACGTACTTTGGCCATGTGATGCTTTAATTTTATTTATTATTATTTTTTTTTCAATTATGATTTCCTCTTGTAAAATTGAAAACGGGCACAAATGGTCCCAAATCTCTACCATATTGCTTTTTGGTCGAAACCTTTAAAAATGTCCCCAAGCCGACCCACCACACTCTGCCACCACTGCCAACCACACCCACACCACGCTAGAATCACTGGCACTGCTGAAACACTAGCGAGATTTGGAGGAATTTCACTCCATTGAAGAAAAATAGCCATGTCGATGTACATAAACTGCTCGTGAATCTTTCCATCAGTGTTATTGCAGTTTATCAACCTTTTCACTTTTCAGATCCTACATCCACTCTCAAAATAACAAGAAATAGTGGGAATCTTGGAGGGAAACTTGAAAAATCCTTGTTCTTCATTTGTTGAGCAATAAAGAAGTTCAATCCTATACCCCAATTTGAGAAAATGTAGTTTTTTGTATGACAGCCATATCTTGGAAATCTTATCAAGTTGAGTGCAAGTCTTTAACGAGAAATTATATGTACATTTTTTTGGGGCAAGAATTTTGAATATTCATCCTAATATCCCCTTTTCACTCTCAAGTAGCAAGAAATAATTCATCACAGCTGATAAGTGTATTAAATCCAGACTTCTACACATTCTTATTTATTGCTAATTAAAAGGACATTTACCTAATTTAGGTTAAATTATGTTAATAGCAAGAAAATTCTTGACTTGAATGCATTTTTTTCCCCCTTTTTCCACACTTCAATTTCAGATGATATTTTGTCGATTTAATTTATTTATTATTATTATTTTTTTGTGTGTGTTAATATGATGCCCGACTAATTGTATGGTGTTAAGATAATGTTGAACCCTATGCTTTGAAGTTTCAATATTAAATTTTAGATTTTGACATTTAATTATTTGTTTGATTTGAATGATTATTACGAGTTTAATGTTTTTAGTTAATTGATCACTAATTGATTAGATTTATGATTTCTATTGACATTCAGAAGAAGAAATAGAAATTTAGTTCAAGTAGCTTTGTAAGGTCTCGTAGATGTTAGACATAATTATCTATACTTTGAATGATCTAGTTGAATGTTCTTATGATGTAATGCATCTTCATTTGTTTGCATTCGAGATACAGATATTTTGGATCACATGTAAGATAAATTTTATTTCCGTTGGGGAGAGATTATTAAATAAGATATGAACATTGATCTTCAAATTTAAATAGATGTTTTCAAATTATGGTATTGATATAGAATGGAAGAACATAGGGGCATTCGATGTCCTAATGCTATCAATTACTTGAGTTTCATAAATGCTTCCCCATCGCCTAATTAATTAGATTAGTTAGTTAGCTAGATTGTTAATTTAATTAATTGCGTTTCCGATTAAAGTTAGGTTAATTAAAAACTAGATTAAATATTTTGTCCTCGAGGGATTGATATTTAGACTTACATCAACTTTATTACTTGTTTACGATATTATTCACTTGCAAGACTATAAAAATTAAAATCAACAAGTTTTTGGCATTGTTGCTGGGGAACTAAGTTATCTAGTTAGTTTTTTTGTTTTTGTTTTTGTTAATTCTAATAACTTCATTATTTGTTTTTGTGTGATTTACTATAAAAATAAAAATAAAAATAAAAATAAAAAACATTTAAAATTTTTGAAGAGTTTTAAAATATATATATTTGTTTTGTGTGTGTGCTTGTATGAGCTAAATAACCTTATCGACTAATTGATGATATTTGAAATACGTTGATGATTCATGAATTGTGACTGAGTGATGAAACTTTTTTGTTGGTTTGATACTTAATCATGTCAGATCGTATTATATTGAGCACGATTTTCAACCTTATTCTTGATATATAAATGCAACTCTTCATCTACAATTCAAATGGGAAAGCTTTGATGCTCTTGTACATAAAAGAATATATACATCTTGCAGAGAGAGGAGACAAATACGAAGCCACTGATAGAAACCGAAATACCCTATAACAAAGATTTGAAGAAACTTTTGATACTGAAAAAATTCAAAAGTATACAGACACTTCAATTTAAGGTGATGTTTTATCGATTCAATTTGTAATTTTGTGTTAATATGATGTTGAATAGTTGTATGCTTGCTAGACTAACTTTGAATATGTTTTGAAATTTTGATAATAAATTTCGAATTTTGGCACTTAAATATTTGTTGATTTGAATGATTGTTAGGGGTTTAATGATTTTCAATTAATTATCCACTAATTGATTAAATTTATGATTTTTATTGACATTCAAAAGAAGGAATATGAATTCAGTATAAGTAGCAATCTTTGTAAGGTTATATAGACGTTAAATATAATTTTCTATGGTTTGTATGATTCATTTGAATGTTCTTGCAATGTAATTCATCTTCATTGTTCGAATTCAAGATAGAGATATTTTGGATCACATGTGAGATAAATTATTCTAATCGAGAGAGGTTATTAAACAAATTAGGAACATTGATCTTAAAGTTCAAATAGATATTTTCAAATAATCATATTAATATTAAAATGTGAGAACATAGAAAATTTTGGGGTCCTAATGCTATCAATTACTTGAGTTTAATTAATTAATTAAGGTTATTAATATAAATATTCCAATTTAATTAATTGTATTGTCAGAGTTAGATTATAAATTGAAAATCAAATTAGATGCTTATTCATCTTGGGATCGATATTTGGACTCATGTTCACTTTATTACTTGTTTACCATATCGTCCATTTACAGGATTATAGATATTAAAATCAACAACAACAACACAATAAATAATTTATCTGGGCATAGAACTTTTAAACAGCATTGACTTCACGACGGAGCCACTTTTTCCATCTATACTTAATCTACTATCAGGTCCAGTGTTGTTTGGACTATAGGCGAGATAGGCAATCGCTTAAGGTAACCTTGATGAAGTTCCCAAAAAAAGTTTTTTTTTTTTTTTGATATATATCATACAATAAAGAAGATTTTCAAAAAAGTTTTATATTCGCCAAAGTGTAAAGAAAGTTTTAAATACATTTGTGACTTTTCAGTTTGTTCTCTCTCTCTCTTTTTATTTTTTTTAGTTACGTACCTATTCGATTTTTATTTTATTTTCTCTGTTTGTTTAATCATCGTCAACTCCTCAACCTTAACCCTCTATAAATTTTCTAACTTACATTACAGTCTCAGACATTAATACGTCTATATCTGTTTTTGTTGTAATGATGCTTTGACTATTCTCAGTGTTTATATTATTCTTTGCAAATTTTTCTATTCTTTGTTTTCCAAACTAGTATTTGCAAATTTTCCTTCATATTCTCTTTATGTTAAAACACTTGAAACTGATATTGGTGATTTGAAATGTTAGACTTATGATAATGGTTCTAATGTGAAAGGGAAGTATAAACGTTTACGAAAAAATAGTACTAGAAGTAAATATAAGGGCATTACCATGTGTTATCATGGTCTTAATCTTGCACTTTGTGTATGAAATTTTTTTGTATTTTCTATATTTTTATTCAAATTGTACAATATATAGACAAAAAAAAAATTAATGAATAATGTGAAAGATATAAAACTTAAGCCACCATCACAAACAAGTTGAGAAAATCAAGTTGAAATTATTAATGCAATAATATTTCAAGCATAGAAAATAAAAACTGCTTTAAAATACTTGTGGAAACATGTGATAATCCTAAGGAAGTTTTTCTGACATAATGCATACTTAGTTCTTGTTTGACATTGTTATTTGATATAATATATTGTCTCCTATTAATAGGTAAACAAAATCGAAGTTGAACCTACATTTTATGAAAAGCGTAATATTCATAGAAATGAAGCACTTTAATGAAAATGTCAATCATGAGAAAACACGTCCAGATGAATCTTTTAAAGTTGATAAACTTTTTCACTTAAGATAAAGTTTGAACAATTTAAAAAATATGAAACTATTTTTTTGCTTCTGCGTGATTTAAAAAAATTACATACTACAGATGATAATTATTTAAATTGTTGGTGTGATGAGCTTGAAGAACTTTTGAAGCACGACAAATTCTGATATTTGATGGTTCTCAAGTTATTATTTGAGTTGCAAATTGTGATAAATTGTAATGCCACAAGTCTCTTGCATGATTATTGTATATATAAATTACAACGCTTGCACTTAAATTTATGAATTTAATGTTGTTATTTTGCAATGCGATGCATCTCGGAAAGTAAATTATAACAAAATAAGCCAAGCTATAAAGAAAATTATAGATATGTCTATATCATTTCATGTTTTCCTCTAATTAAATTTTTTAATTAATTGACTAGATAATTAGGCACCGATTGATTATTTAATGCACTAATTGATCTAAAAGATACTAGTTAGTTATCAAATTGACATCGATTCAACCCTTAAGTTATGTTTTATATTATAGAAAAGAGATATTTTTTTTTTTTTTTTAAATTTAGGAAAGAAAACCATTATTTATCCCTTGTATGAAAATAAAGGTGAAACCAAAAAGAAATATCTACTTCTCTTCTTGTTTACATTCTGCAATTGGGAATTGACGAGGTACTAAATNTTTTTTTTTTTTTTAAATTTAGGAAAGAAAACCATTATTTATCCCTTGTATGAAAATAAAGGTGAAACCAAAAAGAAATATCTACTTCTCTTCTTGTTTACATTCTGCAATTGGGAATTGACGAGGTACTAAATTTTTTATTTTATTTATCCCTGTTTGGATATCATAGTTTGTCAAATTTTCGTTTAATTAATCGAAAAAAGTCCATAGCAGATATACTCAAATAAATAGAGTAAT
>CAIGRT010088105.1:0-17913 GCA_903798405.1 Fraxinus platypoda
ATGAATGATTCATCATCTTCCCTGCTTATCAGCAGGCTCTATCCCGGTTCCTCCCTTTATTTTCAGTTCCTTTATTTTCAGATTCAAGTACCTTCCCTCCTTGATTTTATCATGGTATCAGAGCTCCAATTACTTGAAATTTATCATGGTATCAGAGCATTACTTTTCTGGAATTTAAGCTGGTATCAGAGCGGGTTTCAGATCCTTTGATTTGCAACTCATCTTCTTTTTTTTCTTTTCTCTGAATCTATCAAAACAAAACAAAACAAAAAAAATTTCAGAAACCAGCAAGACAGAATTACCAGAAAAACAGAAAACGTGACTTGTTTACTAGATGCTCGACGAAATGTCGAAATGGATGAAGGTTGAAGAGATGTTGTTCCTCTTCACGAAATGGTTGATTTATTCCCAGAAAGGGAATCAAAATGAAACTGAAATGAAATTGAAGAAAGATCCTGCTGGAATGGCAGCTCCAATGAAAAGAAATTGAAGATCGAACCTGCTGAAATGGTAGGCTTCTCAGATCTTCGGATTGATTTTATCTTCAGAATGAAGATATGAAGATTTTGATGAAATAGAATTACAGAAAACGCAGCTTAATTTTTGCTGCACCAGTCCTCATGTGTTGAAGAAAATCCAAGGCAGGCGAACCTGATGAAGAAAACTGAAACTGATTCGAAAAGAAAACTTCCTTGATTGCACCTCTACTCTCCTTCTCTATGGTTCAAGATGTTCCATCTTGAGGGGGGAGTGTTGGAATATTCTCCAGCCCAAATCAGCCCAAGACCATCAGCCCAGCAGCCCATGTTCTCCAGTCTCCAGTTCACCAGACGTGCACAGCACACCAGTTCAACAGAATTCAACTCCTTCTAGTTCCTTCTAGTCTCTTCTTAAGTTTGTTAAGTTGTTAAATTTGTTAGATAGATTGTTAGAATTTCTCTATTAATAGGATAGTTTGCATTGTAATTCTCAAGCATGAATGAATGAGTTTTCTTCATCTTCCCTGCCCTTCATAGCAGGCTTCTATCCCGGTTCTCTGTTTTATTTTCAGCTTCCCTTTCTGTCTGTTATTTTTGTCCATAATTTCAGCTCCAAACTTACTTTCTTTCCTTGATTTTATCATGGTATCAGAGCTCCAATTACTTGAAATTTATCATGGTATCAGAGCATTACTTTTCTGGAATTTAAGCTGGTATCAGAGCGGGTTTCAGATCCNTTACTTTCTTTCCTTGATTTTATCAGGTCCTGCCAAGGAGTCAGATGGAGGGTATGGCTGTGCAGTTGATGGATAATGAAGAGAGGGATTCAAATTTAAAGGACTCGTTAAATAATGTTGCAGAATTGATGAATTTCGAGGCGTATGCTGGATGGTGCAATAGCCCCGATAATGCCGGGGATACAATGTTTCATCCCTTTTCCATGTCACCTATCATCTCAGCATCTACAAATTTCTCGCCCTTTGATGGATTGAACTTCATAGAAAACTATAATTCAGGAGTTCCCATGGCTGAAGGGGATATGGTTGGAACTTCGTTAAGTGATGGAGCAAAAATGATGTTTCAGCAGATGGACGACCAGCTGCATTTTCCTATGGATTCTACAGATTATGGGGTCAACGTGATTCATAGTCGAGATAAGAGCTCTAGCCAACAGTCTGGGGCAACTCATGTAGGAAATATTGTGATCCCAATGACTCCAACTCCATTACTAGCTGAGAAAATGGTCAGAGCATTAAATTTATTTAAAGAGTTGTCTGGAGGTGGTATTTTCGCCCAAGATTGGGTTCCAATGAAGAATGGAGATCAATACATCTTAAGCACTTGTGAACAGCCTTATTTACTAGACCAGACACTCTCGGGATATCGTGAAGTGTCTAGCTTATTTACTTTTGCAACAAAATCGAAACCGGGTTCTTTCCTGGGGCTTCCTGGCCGTGTATTTACCTCAAAGATTCCAGAATGGACTTCAAATGTGATGTATTACAATGAGGCTGAGTACTTGCGGGTACAACATGCAATTGATCACGAAGTCCATGGTTCTATTGCTCTGCCCGTGTTTGAGGATGGCATGAAGTGTCATGTTGTGCAGTGCTTGAACTCGTTACAATAAATGAGAAGCCCAATTTTGATTTGGAGATGGAAAATTTTTGCCGTGCCTTGCAGGTTAGTTTTCTTAGTTCATACATGTTTTTCGTTTTACTGTTGCAGCACACTTTTCTTAATTTCTTTCTTAAAAGTAATTCCTTAATGGCCTTGCTGTGAAAAGTTTGGCTATATGCATTCAGGAGCATGTTAAATAGATCATCGACTGATTTTTATGCTTTCAGTTGCCTGTTCAGTTTTCACATAAGTGATTGATGATTGTTCGACCCCATCCCTGACCCCATCAAGAAAATTTATTGGCATAGCCGCATGAGAGTTGTTTGCACGAGGTTTCTTCACTAAGGAAAACAATATTTTGCAGAGCTATTATTTGCTTTTTAACTTTCAGCTGTAAACATGTTCAGGCAGTGAAGCTAAGGAGCACTGTACCTCCTCGACTTCATCCCCAGGTGTGATCGAACTTCTTGATTCATCTATTAAAAATGAAAACAACTATGATTTGTCTTCATGATGTCATGTCTAACCTCTTTTTTATTTAATTTTCAGTGTCTCTCAAAGGATCAAAAGGCAGCTTTATCTGAGATAACACATGTTCTACGAGCTATTTGCCATGCACATAAACTAACTCTTGCACTTACATGGATTCCTCGTAGTTACCCTGAAGGGGTTGGCGATGAAACTGCAAGAGTACGCAGTAGGGGTTGCAATTTTCGATCTGATGAAAAATGTATACTATGCGTTGAGAATTCTGCTTGTTATGTGAATGACAGATGCATGAAGGGATTTGTGCATGCGTGTGCAGAGCATTATCTGGAGGAAGGGAAAGGTATTGCTGGGAAAGCTTTTCAATCAAATCATCCCTTCTTTTACCCTGATGTTAAAGAATACCATATAAGCGAGTATCCACTTGTTCATCATGCCCGCAAATTTGGTCTAAACGCTGCAGTTGCAATCAAGCTAAGAAGCACATATACTGGGGATGATGACTACATATTAGAGTTCTTTCTTCCTGGCGATATGAAAGGGAGTACAGAACAGCAACTCTTGCTTAACAATCTCTCTAATACTATGCAAAGGATATGTAGAAGTTTAAGGACAGTCTCAGATGCAGAATTACTAGGGAGAGATGATTCCAAGGTTTGTTTAATGGACGGGGAAGTTCAAAACACATCAACTATTACATTACCATGGAGGAGCTCTCAAGAATCGCTTAAAAATAGAAATTTAAACTCTTCGGATCGTGATTCCCTGAATGTTTATGATGTAAAGACTTCTGAGATGGAAGCTGACAGTGCTTATAGACAGGTATTTGTACATTTATGTTCATTACTTTTTTGTTAATGAATCTCACATCTTTTCTATTGAATAACGTAGCATTTTATGTTGTCCTTTATCATTAATATTGAACCATTTATTCAAGGATTTTTAATTTTGCATGGTGATGTTATATATTAGCACAAAGGATCATACTTGGTAAACTAACAAGGATGCCTTGGTTAAAAAAAAAATACGATAGTTACTCAGGTGTTCCAACATTCCTTGAGACCAAATTACTAAATGGAGAAAGCACTTTAAGCTTATTTTTCGTTCAAACAAATATTGGAGACACACATTAGAACATTCGTTAAATTTGCTCTGGTGTTCCAAGGATCATTATAGCAAATTGTTCTATTGTGTGTTTATTTTTCTTACATTTGTTTTTCTTTTTTTAAGAATGATATGTTCTGGATCAACTTAATCTAGTGTCTTCATTGGCTAGCAGAATTGAGCTTTTTTACTGCTTAAAATTACTATAGATAATGGCTAGATCAAGGAGGCGGCAGGAGAAGATACGTAGCACAGCCGAGAAACATGTGAGTTTAAGCGTCCTTGAGCAATACTTTTCTGGAAGCCTTAAGGATGCAGCAAAAAGCATTGGTGGTAAGTCTTCATATATAAATTTCAAAGAATTACATGAATTACAACCTGTTGCATGCTTCAGCCACGAGTATTTCCCCAATCCCTTATTAGTGAATGGTATTCTGAATTTATCATCAGTTATGCATTCGCCTTTTGTGATCTTTATTCAAGTATACATATTCATTTACAAAACAGGATCTATTATCTTGGTATGCAAAGATTTCGAGTATCATAAATCACCACATATGCATCAGCTCAAAATTGTTAAATTAATTATGTTAATAATGAGTTTGTACGATCAATTATACCAGAGTTTCAATTTCACCATTATTTGTAACTTATGGGATTCCAAAGAACCATTCTTTGAGAACCTACTCTTATTGCTAAAAAAAATTTTATTCGTTCCTGGGGAAGCATGTAATTGGACTGATTAGTTGAAACTAGAAGAAAACTGGTTACTTAATCATAAGAACTGCATAATCTTGGAAAGAAAATTATGAAAAAAAAGAGGAAAACCTTTGGAGTTACATTTTTATGAGATGTAACTTATCTTTGATATCATATTGTTTGAAGTACTTTTCGAGGATGACTTGGATATTCGTGTTGAATTATGCTAGTTGTACATTCCTGGATGACATTATTGACATTGTGTGAACTGTAAAAAATATACCATTGATTTGAATAAGTTTGTTAAAATTAATGGTCTAAAATGTTGTCATGTCAAACAGTGTCATCCATGATGTCAAACTTAATGTTCTTGTAGCAAAATTGATACGTGTTTTGTGTTTTTTGTAGTATGTCCTACCACTCTCAAGAGAATATGTAGACAACATGGCATCTCAAGGTGGCCATCCCACAAAATAAACAAAGTGAATCGTTCTTTAAAGAAAATACAGAGTGTGCTCGATTCTGTTCGGGGCATGGAGGGAAGTTTGAAGTTTGATCCAACTACGGGAGGTCTTGTGGCTGCTGGCTCTATCAGCCAAGAGTATTATCCACAAAAGAGTGCTCTTATCTCCAGTAATAACCATCTTGTCATAAACACTGATGCAGGTACCCACAACACGATCTCAACACCTCCGACATCTTGCATTGATATTGAGACCACTACCGTGAAAATGGAAGAGTCTTTTGTGGATGGAAACGAAATGGATGGACTAAATGTGGTCCGTCTAAACTCTTGCAAGGGCTAGTTTATTTCAAATGTGCTCCAGAAAAACTGTGATAAATTGGCTGAACTAGATGCAGGGCGATCATGGCCTGCTAGTTTATACACCATGCCTTGGGGTCAATTCTGCAAAGGCTCCTCAAGATTCTTCCCTTGCTAGAGAAGAATGCCCTAGATGGGAGCTGAACAGCAGTGTGAAACTAGATGCCCGTGAGGCTCAGTTTATTTCTCAAAGCTCAATCTCCATAGCTGCTGATGGTGAGCTTGATACTAAATTGAAATGTGATGATGGAGTTATTGAACTTATCCAACCAACTTCTTCAGGCATGACAGACACATCCAGTGGGTCTGGGTCAACTATGAGTATCAGTTCATCTAGCTCAGGAAGTTCTGGTGAAAGGAAGCATTCAAAGACTGAGGCAAGATGTGGGGACAACGGTTCAAAAATTACAGCGAAAGCTGCTTATAAAGAAGATACTGTGCGGTTTAAATTTGAGCCTACTGCCGGGTGTTTTCATCTTTATGAAGAGGTAGCAAAGAGGTTCAAACTGCAAATGGGGGAATTTCAACTCAAGTATCTTGATGATGAAGAGGAATGGGTGGTGTTGGTAAATGACTTAGATTTGCAGGAATGCTTTGAAATTTTGGATTTTGTTGGCAGTCGCACTGTGAAGTTTCTTGTCCGTGACATGCCTTGTGTTATCGGGAGCTCAGGTAGCAGCAATTGCTTCTTGACAGGTGGCTATTAATCATCCATCCTCGTATAACCATAGCAGTACCTAAATCACATGGTGCTTTATTGTTGCCAACGGAATTTGTCTTCTGCTAGTGGCTAATATCATAGAAAGATTACAAAAGAAGTTCATTGTGGACAATAGAAATATGATGAATGGAAGTTGTTAGACGTTGCCTGTTTCTGTTGCTGTTGTATTTACTGGTTATGTAAAAGTTAGAAGCATTAAAAATGCTGTAGTTGTTGAAAGAATTAGGGCACTCCTGTATTTCGCCCTAACGCAGTCACGGTCTATATAGTAGTTTCGTACAATTACAGTATGGAAACATCATTAGGATGCATGTTAAATCTTATGAGTTTTTCATTTAGATAAATATTTTTCATCTTTTACAGTTTCCTTTCATGCTTTGTGATACCAGTAAATTGTTGGACGTGTGGGCAAAAATTTTGAAGTGATAGGCATACTTTAGAAAATTCATACATGCATATGAAGGGTATTAGTTCGATCTTTCATTAGAAAGAACAGATAGAGGTGTAAGTTCAAAAACACATTATAATTATCTTTTTCGATATGCTGTATTCAGCAATAGTACCTGGTGCAATAGTTTTCAAATTTAGGGAGAACCGGAGAAGCAAGTATATCCATTTTTAATAGTGATATTTATAAAATCAATATTAGTGATTTTAATATTTCGTGTTATTAATTTCTCTTTCTTTTAACCCATAACTTAATTGCCTAAATTGGAGTTCATTTAGGGTCTATCCTTGGCTACGTCTCTTTTTAGTTTAACTTTCTTGCAGACCACTTCTACTAGGAATGGAGCAAAATATATAGAGGGCGTACAATTTGATCTCCAATGAATCAAATGGCTTATTTGGTATGACTTTTGAAAAGTCAAAGTGAGCTTTTGAGATCTAAAAGTTATTTTTGACCCGTTTGACATATTTTATGAAAGTATTTTTGATAATTAGAAAAGCTTGTAAAGAAAGCTGGTCCAATGTGGTTTTCTCTAAAATAACTTTCGGAATAGGAATTGGTTTTAAAAATTAGTTTTCAAACAAAAATTAAAATAGCTTCCTCCAAAATCTCTTATATAGGAAGCAAAAGTAAAATCTAAAGTCCTCAATTTCGTGTATTCTTCATGCTCAATGTCATCACTTATCGTTCAAATCTCTAACACGTATTTAAAATTCTAGCAGAATTGTCTAAAAGCATAAGAACTTACTATTTCTAACTAGAAAATTAATTTAGAAATAAAAGATGTAGAAAAATTGATAATTTGACCCCCAAATTAATATGGGTTAGTTTTTTTGAGTAAAATTTTAAGAAGCGCTAATCGGGAAACCCTATAACATATTAAGCACTTTTCGCGAAAGTAACGATGAACTAAATTGTATTAAAGACAAAGATATATATAATTTACTTGTTATTATTGCCTTATAGTTTGAAGCAATAGCATTTGAAATTAGAATACTATAATTTTCTTTGTCACTGACTCACATTATCAATCTTTTTTCAAAGATTATTTTATAATTAGTTGATTAATGGGTAAATCATTTCCAATACATCGACTGAACACATAATACATGTACGTCAAATGAGTACTTTACGTATGTTTGAACTGTGAACAAAATGATGAATGGACCTACCTCGGAGATTACTATGTAGGTTTTAGAAGGTTCCATGATCAAAATAGAGATGACAAAACTCTCATTTCCTACCTTGGCTTGCATTTCCCTTTCCTTGAGAACATGGTCATTATCTTGAAATGTTGTATTGAGTTTACCAAAGAAAATATCATATTGTGGAAGATATTCATTATGCACACACTAACAAGGCGATATTACAAAGAAATTATGGCTTGTGCGGATATTATGTTTAGTATTTTGCTCATCATTTATAGTAAGTAGGCAGCAAATATTAAAGCCTTTTAGGGATGATAATATTCTGTGCGTAACGACCCAAATTTTAAAGTTTAAATCGCTACCAAATTTATTATTTCAACAATATAAGAACATGATATTAATGAGCACAAATTAATTAATAGAAGGAAGGAACTCATAACCTAGTAAAATATATTCCAAAAAAGACTAAAAACCATGCATATCATATTTATTAGATAAATAATAAAATGTTAATTCCACTAATATAGCTTAACACACATTGAAATTTATAACCAAATGAATCATGTCTTAAATTTCTAAATAAAAATCCTTATGAAATAAACTAAAGATAATGCTGAAATTAAAAATGTTCCGCCACGTTACACTGGATTTGGTATATTAATTCCAAATATCTTGGCACCACGAGGTCCACGATTGCACCTCATCGCCCGCCAACTAACAACACGTTCTAACCTGTAATGAGTAGAGGAAAATGACGAGTGTGTGAGAATAATTTGTGCAATCCCGTATAAAAGTATTAAATCATATATCAAAAATATCATATCGGCGTATCATATCTTTAGAAATCGATAATAGCTCATAATATATTATATTATCATAACTTTCATTAGTATAATATTTATCAACATAAAAAATTAAATTAAATGGGATAAACTATTTGCACCTCGTATAGATCAAATAAATTTGAAAGACAAAAACAAAATCACGTTCCAAATCTTTATTTGCTACTTGTATGTCGTATACATGTGTGTCTATATATTTGGTGAAGATAATGAGACTTCTTGTAAGTTATTCAAGGTGGGAAAAAGAGAGATGACTTTTGGTAGAATAAAATGACAAGAGTCTGCACCAAGAATGTACATTATGTACTATCCACCATTATTCTTTTAAGTCAAAATTCTACTACACGTGAATGTAGTTAAAAGTCCGCACCAAGAATGTACATTATGTACTATCCATACACTTGGCAGACCTTTTTAAATTTAAAAAAAAAAATCTACTAAAATTTATCAAAACAACCACTCATACCACATTTATTAGATAAATAATAAAATGTTAATTCCACTAATATAGCTTAACACACATTGAAATTTATAACCAAATGAATCATGTCTTAAATTTCTAAATAAAAATCCTTATGAAATAAACTAACGATAATGCTGAAATTAAAAATGTTCCGCCACGTTACACTGGATTTGGTATATTAATTCCAAATATCTTGGCACCACGACTGTACCGCATTGCCAGCCAACTAACAACACGTTCTAACATGTGAGGAGTAGGGGAAAATGACGAGTGTATGAGAATAATTTGTGCAATCCAGTATAAAAGTATTAAATCGTGTATCAAAAATATCATACCGGCATATCATATTTTTAGAAATCGATAAGAGCTCATAATATATTATATCTTTGGTACTGGGTGGTCATTTTATATCATATCATAACTTTCATTAGTATAATATTTATCAACATAAAAAAATAAATTGAACGGGACAAACCACTTGCACCTCGTATAGATCATATAAATTTGAAAGACAAGAACAAAAATCACGTTCCAAATCTTTACTGGCTACTTGTATGTCGTAGATATGTGTACCTATACATCTATAATTATTTAAGGTGGGAAAAAGACAGATGACTTTTGGTAGAATAAAATAACAAGAGTCGTGTTAAACCATACAATAGTCCGCGCACAGAATGTACAACTCCATCATTTTTCTTTCGAGTCAAAATTCTACTATCTATATCCATCCATACACTTGGCTCATCTCTTATTGATAATTAGATCAAATCAAGACCCTAGGCTCATCTCATATTGTTTAATCCTTACAACTTGTTTTCAATAGTTGATTTAATCAAACTTTCACATTAACTTTAGTTAAAAATATTGATTATAAAATTCGATTGTCTAGATAAAACGACGGCTATTTGATTATAGTACTTAGTAAGGATTTGATTATCATTCCCCGTGGTTACAACATCTTATTTCACTATTATACTATAAAATTTGACACATGCGCTTGCGGTTTAATCGGATGCGTAATAATAGTCTCCCAGTCCATATATAGATATTCATATAATATGTGGATTTTGTGTTAGATGAACCAGACTTATAGCAACATATTTATTGAGTTTCAGACTTTTAACAACATTTTTATTGAGCTTCTCCGAAGCGAATAGCACATGCTTCCTATGTACAAAAGCCATGGGAGAAGCCTCTCAAACGTAACTAAAAAAAAAAACTTAGGCTCCGTTTGATACACCATATTTTCCATGAAATTTTTCCATTTTCCAACTTTTATAGTGTTTGATAGGCAAAATTTTCCCGGGAAAATGTTTTCAAACTTTCCAAATTTTTCACATTTTTGAGGAAAACAAATTTCTGATGCTTTGGTTGGTAAATATTTTTCAGTTTTTTTTTTTGGTAATTGGAAAAAATTCTAGACACAATGGTAAAAAAATTTATCTATTTATTGACAATTTTCATGCAAAACAAAGCCAAACGAATGGTATTCGGTATGGTAATTTTATTTTTTTTTGGACAATTGGAACAAATTCTAGAACCAATGGTAGAAAAAATTATCATTTTAATGGACAATTTTCATAAAAAATGAAGCCGAATGGACACCAAACTTTCAACATTTTTCATGAAAAATTATACCAATCTAACACAATTAATTACAATTCCAGTAAAACAATTTCTAAACAAATCAATTCCCTGTAAAACATTTTTTTTCATCCATTTTCCACAATTGCAATCAAACGGACCCTTACATTCAAACCTAAAAGATGACCTTCAAAAACGCTTCATCTTCACTTCAGCACAAACTTCAAAATTCTCTAAAATTGAAGCATCGCTTCGCCAATTCAGAGCTTCGTTTCTCTGTCAAATTTCATCCAAATTAAAGCATTACTTCAGTATCTTCAAAGTTACTCAGCATTCAAATTAAGGGTTATACATAAATTAAAGGCTTTCCTTGAAAGAGTAGATGCTGTTGAAATTTTATCAAATTATATGCGACATCTTTCGAGACAGTTCGTAAGTCCTCAAGTATTGGAGTGACTTATATTTTTGAGGAAATTCGCAAGTCTTCACTTATTTGGGATCGATGTATATTTTCGACGCAGTTCGTAAGCCCTTATTGGAGCTGCTCATATTTTTGAAGCAATCTGTAAGACCTGACCTACTGGCAACATATATTTCGAAGTCCGACCCGCACATTAGGGGACTATTTTTATATCTACGTGACATGCTCAGACGGAGGGGGTCCTATATATGCCGACGTGGCTTTGATTATTCAATTGATTGTGCATATTTTAATTAAACAATTGCATCTTGGGCTCCGCTCGTTAACCACTTGCCCATTTATATTTTCCTATATATATGTGAGTTTCATTCACAATAATGTATGTTCACAAACTCTAACCAAATTCCCTCTCCGTCACTCTCTTGCACTTATATTATATCTTGTTATGTCACTGAGTTGATTGTCGGAGTGCAAATGGTCGCCGAACCTTTATCTTGATCGGTGGCATTTGCCTCCTAACGGGGTGAAAATGAATGTTAGTATGCATTAATGGAGTTAAATTCAGCAATGTGCTACCCAACGATCAAGATTAGTTGGACCATTTATCGGATTCATAATTTTATGAAAATTTTTACAGTATTTTCTAAACTCATTCGAGTAAAATTTCGAAATTTTCTAAGATCATTTAGGCACTCCAATAGACACTCAAACATGTGAAAATAAAACTGTTCTCGGGTATATTGAACATAACACACGAAAAAGGGCATAACTTATCCTACCAACCTTCAATTGATTTAATTCCAAAGCCATCGGACACTAAAATCATAGAGATTTCAAACCCCACTAGTTTTGTCCAAAAATTCAAAGAATTCTGTTCAGGATGAAAGGACAAAGTTCGGGCAGTAAGTTGAGAATTTTTGTTTACAAGTCTAACGTCTAATATTAACTCATTTTCTCAACAAACAACATCATTGCTCCCCATAGAGAAACAATGGGTCAAATAAACCCATTATCTAACAATTTTTGAATTTGAACTTTTAATTCTTCTAGATCTTTTGGTGCCATTCGATACGGTGCTTTAGATATTGATGTTGCTCCAGGAACCAAGTCTATCGTAAACTTGATTTACCTATCTAGTGTTATACCCCGAAAGATTTTTTTGGAAATACATCTTCAAATGCTTTCACTATTGGTACTTCACTCATCTTATATTCTTGATACTGCATTCCCAAAATATTTACTACAAAGGCTTGACACGTTTCTTCCTCCAATATTTTTTTTAGCCTTTAATGCTGAGATTACTTGTGGTTTAGGTTTGGTCTTTAATCTAAAGAAGAATAATTCTTCTTTTCCTAGAGTTTTAAAAGACACTTCCAACTCTCGACATTAGGTGGTGGCATTATTACGACCCAACCAATCCATGCCTAAAATTATGTCAAAGTATTTCATGTCTATTATGAATAGATTTGCCTAAAACGCTCTTCCTTCAAGTTCCATTTGAACTGACTTAGCTATCTTATAATTTTTTAGCACCCTACCTGAAGAAATGCTAACTTCTAGTGTGCTATTTGAATTATCACGTGTAATACTAAACTTAGCTACGAAGACGATGAAACAAAAGAATGCGTTGCCCCAGAGTCAAATAAAGTATAAGCAAGAAAAATCAGCTATCAAAAAGAATACATGTTATAACATTGGGGTTTTTTTCTGCCTTTTGCTCAGTCATAGCAAAAACTCGAGCTTTCACTTTGTTATTCTTATCCTGCTCCCCATTCTTATGAAAAAACTCTGGGCAATTTCAAACCATGTGGCCAGACTTACCACACCGAAAATAAATGTTTTTTTTTTTCCATCTGACACTTTCCTTTGTGTTGTTTGCCACACTTATGACATGGTGTAATATGATTGTTTGCACCCTTGCTAGCTTCAGCTCCACTCTTTACTTTCTTATTATGCCTTTTTCCCTTTCCCTTATCCTGTTTGTTCCACTTCTTTTTACCAACCACAAACTTATTTTGTTAGCTGCCTTGACCATGATGGTCTGTATTTGTCTTTATTCCTTACTTTTTAGTACTATCCCTTTGGTACCCGATAGCATGATCTAATTCCAACATTTTGCTATAGGTAGTAAAACAGTGACACATAAGGATCGTGCTAATCTCTTGATAAAGCCATTACTGAAATCTCTTTATTTTCCTAGCTTCAGTATCTACCAAATGTAAAGCATACCTAGTTAGCTGGTCGAACTTCCTTTCATAATCAATCAATGTCAAGCTTCCTTGCTTTAGCAGTAAGAATTCTGTTTCGTTGAAGGCCCTTAATGCTTGGAGAAAGAACTTTTTAGTAACTTCTTCTTTGAATTGATTCCAAGTCAAAGCCTCTTGCTGAGCCTCGGTCCTAGTTTGGGACATTGACTCCCACCAAAGACTTGCTGCTCCCGTGAACATAAATTCCGTGCACTGTACTTTTTGTACATCATTGGCATCTATAAGTCGAAAAATTCGTCCCAACTTTCGCAGCCATTCCTTGGTAGCTAACTGATCTCCCTCACCATTGAGTGAATGTGGTTTACACCTTTTGAAAGTTTCCATAATCGAAGCTTGAGTCGAGGTAGCTACATGGTTCGCTTGTGGGGCTTGCCTTCCAAGCTCTTACACCACTTGCAACAAATTTGTTATCAAATCATTCTGGTTTGATTGCGCCAATTCCTTTAGACAAGAAAATAAATTTCATCTATTAGACATGCATGCCACCAATTCAAGAACGAAATATTAAAAGAAAAGTGCATAACTCCATTTACAATCAAAAATCCCAAACTTAACTTAAGAAAGTTTACATGTCACTTGAACTTAATTGAAACTACAAAGAAAAAACAATTGATATTATTATTATTATTATTATTATTTATTTATTTTATTTGCCTATCTATAGGCCTCCTACATCTCCTCTCAATCTTCCTCCGGATCCTCTTCGGGGTCCTCCTCTACCGCTTCCTTGATGATCCCCACTGGATTATTTACCTCGTCAATCCTCAATGGTCGAGTTACCTCATCGTATGTCGTCACTCCTGAATCTGAACTAGAATGTGAGATTACTTCCCCAAGGTAGATTTTCCAATACTCTATAAGAGCATTGTAAAAATCTATATATTCTATGTCATGACGATTCCTCGATGGAATTATTGATCCCAGTTCTTTTAATAATAGCTTGTCGATACGCTCTTCACGAGGTGCTAATGTGTCCAAGAGATGTCGAATTGCTTATCGATCGCTAATTTGATAGCTTGCTTTCTTAGCTGCCATCGAACGCTCATGAACACTTTGCACATGATCCTGTAAATTTAGAGAATCATCAACTTCAAAATCCAAATACGCTTTAATCGCCATTCCTAAGGTATTGACTAGATTGCTTCTTCTTCTTCTAGGCGATTGGTTTCTTCTAGCTACCTATCACCCATAGTTATCACAACCCAATACATATTTTTTTCACAGCTAACAATAAAAGTCATGAAAAAATGTCCAATAAAATGTTCATACATGAGTTAAGGATGTGAGTGATTTATGGATGCAAAGGACCGATCTCTCTCTCTCTCTCTCTCTCTCTCTCTCTCTCTCTCTCTCTCCCTCAAACTTTTAATGATTTTCCTAAAACACAAAAAAATTTGTGTTGAACATATTTATTTAAATCTTGTAAACATATAACATGCTAGTACTGCATGTTCTCATTTAAATTACATCTACACATATAAGTACATAAATAAGATTTCTTTTATACATCAATAATGTCTATAGAATCAATTTTTTAAAACCTTGGGCTCTGATACCAAGCTTTAATGACTTAAATCTTGAATTTTGAAATTAGTACAAAAACAACAACGTTTTTTTTCTTTCAAAAATTCGGGTTAAAATTTTCTTAATTTTCTTTTAAATTTGTAGTTACCCTTGTGTTCTATTACAAGTTCTAAACTTTATTGGAAACAAATGAATTAAAGTAGATAACTTTGATTTGTTAAATAATGAAACTATAATGAAGGGTTAAACTAAATTTTAGCATGCATTAACGGAGTCAAATTCAGCAACGCGCTACCCAATGATCAAGCTTAGTTGGATTTATCGGATTCATAATTTTATGAATTTTTTACAGTATTTTCTAAACTCATTCAAGTACAACATAGTAAAATTTCAGGTTTTTCTAAGATCATATAGGCACTCCAATAGACATTCAAACATGTGAAAAAAAAAAATTCTCGGGTACACCGAATATAGCACACGGAGAATGGCGTAACTAATCCTACCGACCTTCAATTGATTTGATTCCAAAGCCATCGGACACTGGAATCATAGGACTTTCATATCCCACTAGTTTTGTCCAAAATTCAAAGAATTCTGTCCAGGATGATGGGACAAATTTCAGACAGTAAGCTGAAATTTTTTGTTTACAAGTCTAATGCTTAATTTTAACTTCTTTAGCAACTTTAATTATACGCATAATTAAACCAAATAACAATTTAAATATTCACATTAAGAGAAAGAACTAGGAAATCTTAAAGAAAGATAAACTAATATCTTTTAGAAATTAAACGTAAGTTGCATAGCTAGTAAGAACTATAAACTCTTCAAATGCGACTAATTACACAAATGAAGCACCTTTAACCTTTCGGATCCTCACCAATCTACGTAAATCCCACTTCCCCTACCATCATTTAAGCTGAAAAATTTGTCAACATAGAAGGTGTGAGCTTTAAGCTTAGTAGGACTAATATCACATGGTGCACCATTTTGATCATAAACATATATACATATATACAAAGTTGTGATTCCGAATAATCCCTTGGGGTCGTAGAAACCGGTTATTGCCATACATAAACTTCTTTGTTCATAGTTTCAAAAATTCTAACATACATGACAAGCATACATATACATACATAATGAACAAAAAGGGTAAATATTTAGTACCACCTACCTTGATTTTCTTGAAATATAAAGGAACAAAATGTGTAAAAGCATTTCTCCTTTACACCCTTGTTATTCCTTTAAACTTAATTTAACATAAAAGATATTTTTGAGAGAAAATAAAAGCAAATACGGATTTGAGGAGAGTTGTAGTGAAAAAAGTGACTTTCCTCTTTTTGTGACCTCCCTTTTTAGTGAAAAACTAAATGAGAGAGTTATCTTATCATTAACCTTGTTAAATCGAGTCTTTAACTAAGTATTTATAAAGTTTTAAACCCATAAAAAAATAATTCTAATTAAAGTTGTTGACATCCGAGATGCGACCTAATTAAATCTGTTTGTTATATGCACTTAGCTCATACTAAATTAAGGTCGAATCAGCAAGGTCAGCTCGTACTTATGATCGCTGTGGTTTGAGGGAACATAATGATTGTATATTCCTTACACACTATCGAAAATATTCAATCAATTAATGACATTTGGAAGGAATTACGTCAGCGTCCACCAATCATATGCTATAGCTTCATTCTCTAATCAGTTCATTAATTATTGGGGGACCCATTTAAGATGACTTCATGATAACTTGATGGAGCCGACCTCAACAACCAATCAGGATATGCCATTGACGTACCTTCCCAGTTCGGTACTCTATGTTGATTTGACAAAAACAAATCAGGACTTAAGCCATTGACACAAGTTCGCAGCTCGGTAGTGTTGTTAACAAGACAAGAATATGAACGATACATGCCCATCATTTCTTATAAAAAGGAGGACGGTATCCTAAGGGAAAGAGTGGAGAGGAAGCCTAACAACTTCATATTTTAAATATCTCCTTTGATAAAATCACATGTAGTTTGTAAGTAATTATCAATAAAAAATCATAATTAACACTTGAAGTTGGCTTGATTTTTGTTTATACAATTTTCGACGTCAAAAATTTGAGAGGGAGAGGAAGTCTAACAACTTCATATTTCAAATATCTCATTTGATAAAAACACTTGTCGTTTGTAAGTAATTATCAATAAAAATCATTATTTACACTTGAAGTTGACTTGAATTTTGTTTATACAATTTTCGAAGTCAACAAAAGTTTTATAAAGCATTTACATAATGAAAAATAGAGGAAAATGAACTATCAATATGATTTGTAACCTATCTCTATGAATGCCACTAATAAAACAATTATTACATCCAATTAACTTGATATAATTATTGTTAATGTACAAAACGAAGAGTTTTTAACTTAAAATAATTTTATAAAAATATTTTGTAAAAACATTTGCACGATGATTCTAACATGGGTTGCTCATGTGAAATACCATGCAGATGATCATTGTGTTGTAATCAAACTTACTTAAAGTTAATGTCTTAAATTTTTGGGTTTTTAAATAACTTACGGCTTGAGCTTTCATAACCTTGAATGGGCTGAACCTCCATAACTCGTTTCTTAAATGGACTACATCAACCAATTTAAAAATATAAATTTCTGGACCTTACAAAACTCCATTTATAACTCACTTCAAAACAATGCACGTGGCAGTTTTTAGTTTTCTAATGTACTCTTATTTGGCATATGGTGCAAAGTAATCCCCAAACTTATGCTTTCCATTTTATGGTGTGTTTTGGCAACATGGCAGTGGCATCATTGTCATCAATCTTCTTCTCCGACTCCATTAGGCCTGCTCTATATTTGTTGTGTGCATTAATATCAGCAGGGGCGGATCCAGTACCCGGCGAGCCGGGGCAGCCGCTCGTGCTGGATTCACCGGGAAAAAAATTGATTAAGAAATATGAAAATAATATTATATATATGTTATTGTAGAAATTTTACTAAAATAGCCCGCAGATCAATTGGAGGAGCGTCTATTTTCCACGTTCAATTCTCGGGTTCGAGTCTTTTCAACAGCATTCTCATTTTCAACTTTTAGTCATTTAAATAATAACTAAATATTAATTTATAATTATACCATTGTTCAACAAGAAGAAGTGTAGGTTACATGGTAGAAGGGCCGTCTTGTGCATTAGAGGTATGGGGTTCAATTCTTCAATTCTATGCTTTTTTACTTTTTTGTTTAATTTTTCAATACAATAAATAATTACTAAATAATTATATATTATAGTTT
>CAIGRT010088124.1:0-13666 GCA_903798405.1 Fraxinus platypoda
TGCTACTACTACTACTACTACTATTGTATTGCGTTTTAAGAGGGATGGTGCTTGTAGATGGACTGATTTCAGACCCATCAGTTTATATACTTTATTCAATAAGCTTATTACTAAGCTTTTGAACACTCGGTTGAGCATACTGTTACCGCGCATTATCTCTTCTCCACAGAGTGGTTTCATCCCTGGCCGTCTGATTGGGGATAATGTCTTATTAGCTCAGGAGCTTCTCTATACTTTAGATGCTAGAGCGCGAGGGGGTAACACTATGCTGAAGCTAGACATGGTTAAAACATATGATCATATGGACATGGGCTTCATTTATTCTGTACTAGAGGCATTTGGAATTGATCAGATCTGGATCGAAAGGATCAGACTGTGCAACTCGGAGTGCCATTTTTCTATATTCCTAAATGGCCACCCATATGGATTTTTCCCTCCCCACGAAGGCTTAGACAAGGTGATCCCATTTTGCCATTACTGTTCATCATTGTTACAGATTACTTTTCACGCCTACTCACTCAGAGGTTTTAGAAGTATCCTAGTATATGCTATTGACATGGAGGTAGTACTCTTATCTCACACCTTTCATTTGCTAATGATATGATCATATTCGCCAATGGACAAAAAAGTCTATCAGGAGGATTCTTGATTGTCTGGAGCATTATGAGGGGGTTTCTGGTCAGTTGGTAATCAGGGACAAGAGCGAAGTTATACTTCCCAGACAATCATCTATTAGTCAGATCAGACGTTTAGAGATTTTGACTGAATTTAGACACCACTGGCAACCTTTCACTTATCTGGAGGCCCCCTTATTTAAGGAGACCAAGAGGAGTTTCATTTATGTTGACCTTATCCAGAAGGTCATGAATAGGATTTTAGGTTGGGTATCACGACTTTTGTCACCTGAGGGCCGTATTAACTTGTTGAAGTCGGTGCTCTCTTCCATGCAATTACATCTTCTTCAGATTATGCAGTCTCTCAAGATTATCTTGAAGAAACTCGAGAGCATCTTTGTACATTTCCTATGGAACTCCAAGGAGCAGGCACGACGTTTACATTGGTAGAGCTGAAAGAAGATTTACCTTTCCTATTGATGATGGTGGTTTAGGCTTCAAGAGATTGCAGGATGTGGTGGACATCAAGAGGTATTTCGAGAGGTGGTTGTTCTATTCTTAGAGATCACTTTAGGCACAGTTTTTACTAAGCAAGTATTGTTTGGGGACACATTCTTCACTTGCAGCAGTTCCCAAATCAGCTTCTCCTACCTAGAAGATGTTGAAATTAGTTGGGCTTCGGATAGAGCCACATATTGCATTTCACCTTGTGACAGGTAAGATATTCTTTTGGTATGATTTTGGATAGGTGAGACCACTTTGGCATCCCTATACACATTTGCAAGGGTGCAGAATTTTTTTGATGACACTGGGTAGGATATGGGAAGTTTATTACAAGTTCTTCCTCCTCTTATGTCGATATAGATAGGGGCTATACCTTTATGTTCAAATTTCCCAGATCGCATTGTTTGGCGGGATACGTGAGATGGTAGCTTCGCTACCAGTTCGGCCTGGCAACTAGTCCGGTCAGTTCGCCAAGGGATACATCGAATGGTAGCTTCACTACCAAGTCCGCATGGCAGCTCGTACGTACGAGACACGTCAGTGTCAGGATTCGTATCGATTACTGTAGAGCTCCATTTTGCAAGTAATTGTCTCATTCTTCTGCTGGAGACTATGACATGACCTTATTCCAGTAGATGTAGTTATTTAGAGGAGGATTGGATGCCAGTTGGCTTTTCGTTGCCAGTGCTATTCTGAGACTGAGATTATAAGTCACATCTTCACTGGTAGTAGCATTTTCGATCAGGTATGGTAGCATTTTGGGGATATTTTTAGATTCCTATGAGTTCAGGAAAGGGAGTCAGACAGAGGTTCTAAAGATGGTGGTATTTCGGACAGTATGTTCGCTGTGGACACATTTGCAGTATTATTCCTCTGTCGATATTTTGGTTTCTTTGGACCGAGAGTAATGATGCAAAGCATAGGGGGATACGTATGGAGGCCAGATGTATCATTTGGAGGGTTTATCGCATGATCCATTTTCTTCATAAGGGAAGATTGTTTCGAGCTGTGCATTGGTGAGGAGATTTGACACTTGCACCCATCTTTGGTATTGCTTTGGACCCCCTTCCTCATCTCCCCCGTTGTGGTTTGGTGGCGTACTCCATCTGTTGGATTTGTCAAGATCAATACTGATAGATGCGTTAATGATGGTTTTGCGAGCGGGGGAGATCACGCAGGTCAATGTATTAGGACTTTCTCAACTTCGTACGAATTGTGCACGTTATTAGATGCAAAGCTCATGGCTATTCTAGATGGGATTTTACTAGCTAGAGGACTCAGCCTTTTAGACATTTTGATTGAGTCAAATTCTGTAGTGGCTACTCACTGCATTACTAGAGGAGGAGGACCATGGGCTATTCAGGGCATCCTTAGACAAATCATAGACATCATACCATTCGACGGAGACATAGTTTCCCACATCTACAGAGAGAGAAATCAGGTTGCAGATGCTCTTCCTGTAGAAGGTTGGGATCATCGACGATATTAAATATATGGAGCAGCTGACCTACCATGACATATTAGGACACTCGTACAGATTGATAGACATGGACTGCCCATCATTAGAATATGATTTTTTTATTCTTTACTCTTATTTTTGTCCATTAACATTTATTTCCATTGTAAGGGAAATAGTACATCATCATTTACTGCTTTCATTATTTTCTCATGTAACTAGGGTATTCCTCCTCCACAAGTGAAGATATATTAATAAAATCTCGGTGGTACCGATTATTTTTGTCCATTATCATTTATTTTCATTCTAAGGGAAGTAATACTTCCTCATTTACTGCTTTCATTATTTCCTCATGTAACCACGGTATTCCTCCACCACAAATGAGGACATATTAATAAAATCTCGGAGGTACCACACTCCTTTAACAAAAAAACCAACAAAAATAAAAATAAATGCCTAACTAAAAGACTTGAAGAAGGGAGAAGCAATCTAGGAGAAATTCACAATTCTTACCAAAGGTTGAAGTGAAAAAAAAAACAGGACGAAGACTAAGCAAGAGTTTTGAAGTTCAAGCTTGAAGTCTCCATATTTCTCTTTATTTTACTCTGGTGATGTTCTCAATTCTTATGTATTTGTTTACTACAAATATGTTAGGCTAAATTTCCATTGTTAGGATGTAACAGTGAAACTTATTTTTTAATGATTTAATTTTAATTACTACGTTTTTGACGTTGAAATTGAGTATATGTTGAGTTTTTATAATATATTTCATTTTACGTCCATATTTTGGCCAATCTATGAATAGTTTGTTTGTTTGATTTGAAATTAAAAGGTGATTTGCTTGCTTAGCACTTTCAATAAACACCATGATTTTGGTAGAAGCTAGAGACATACTTTTACTATTTGTTTGGTCTTATAAGTGAATTTCTTTGGATCTTAATGCACTCTAACTTGTTGCAATTCATATAGAAATATAGTGGGTTCCTTCTTTAGAGTAGATTTGATTTTTCTCTCGACAGATCATCAAATAATATTTTAGAAATTCAACCATCAACATGAATGAAATTTCATACAAGGGAGATAAGTGCAATTATAAACTGAAAAGCTATGGTGAGTTGGTGGAAATCTAACACCTTTAGCTCATTGTATTTTTCAAAATTTGAGATTTTATAATCTTAGTTAGTTTAATTGCTTTTGTTAAGTTTTAGTTTAGTTCGCTCATCTAAAAAAAATGAATGTTCAAATAACGATCATCACTATATTACTTGTCTCGATATCGTACACTTTCAATTTCATCGATCAAAAAGTTTAAACTACAATCCTATCCATAATGTATTAGCTAAAAGAATAAGAAAATAAGATTTAGTTTCACCATTTAAAACTATATCATCAAAGAATATAAAAATCATAAGAACTTTATCTTCAATATGTATTAGAAGTTCATCCATGACTAAAACTAGGTGAAAATAATGAGACCAGAGAAGACGATAGCTTTGCTACTCTTATTTTTAGTATTACCAAACATTTTATTGGAACTTCAATAGGCAATTTGAAATCCCCATGAATCTTCATTGTCCAAAACTTCATGATTTCTGATGGTACAAAGATATGTTTCTTACTCGTGTTTTATTACGAGAAGATTGTCATTAATCTTATTGGAAAGAAAGATTTATATCTCGACTTCCTAAACTTTTTGCAAAAAAAGTTAGAAATTCTCTCAAAAACAAGTATCAAGATTCTATTCTATATGCTGGTCTTATATATGGAGAAATTATCAATTTTGTTAATAAAGAAGGTTTAAATATTTGGGATCTCAAAATGAAAGCCAAATTGCAATCAGAAACATCTCAAACCCGAAAGGAATTGGAATCATTTTGTGAACAATATGGTTTTGAGAAAATTACTCCTCCTTCAAAATTTGAAAAAAGAAAAAATTTTGTTCTAAGGAAAAAATCTTCTCAAAAATATTTTTCAAAGCAAAAGAATTTCAAAATTATCCACAGAAAAAGTTTTCACAAAGAAAGATTTCAAAGAAAAGATGTTCAAAATCTTCCAATGTTACTTGCTGGAAATGCAAACAAAAAGAACATTATTCTAATAAATGTCCTATGAAGGGAAATATTAATAATTTCCAATTGATGAAGATATTACACTTGAACTTCTCAATTTAATCAATTCTTCCGAAGAAGATAATTCTTATGATTCTGATTTAGAAATGGTTTATCAACATCAAGAAGATTCTGATGTAGAGACTAGTTCTAATGAGTCATCTTCTTCCAATCAAAGTAAAGAAATTTGTGGTTGTAAAACTGTAAATGTTTTTACTAAAGAGGAAGAACTTATTCAAGAAATATTTGCGAAAATTGAAGATCCTCAACTTAAGAAAAAGTTCAATTCTCTTTTACCTTCAAAATCTTCAGTAGAACCTTAAAAATGTCCTATGAAGGGAAATATTATTAATTTCCAAATTGATGAAGATATTACACTTGAACTTCTCAATTTAATCAATTCTTCCGAAGAAGATAATTCTTATGATTCAGATTTAGAAATGGTTTATCAACATCAAGAAGCATCTGATGTAGAGACTAGTTCTAATGAGTCATCTTCTTCCAATCAAAGTAAAGAAATTTATGGTTGTAAAACTGTAAATGTTTTTACTAAAGAGGAAGAACTTATTCAAGAAATATTTGCGAAAATTGAAGATCCTCAACTTAAGAAAAAGTTCAATTCTCTTTTATCTTCAAAATCTTCAGTAGAACCTTATAGTATGCGAAATATTATGAATAGGTTTAAAGCTGAATCTTCAAAAATTTTCTAGTCTTGATTTAAAATTAAAAATCAATCTTATGAAATCTCAGATTTCTATTCTTCAAAAACAAATGAAAGATGTTCGTATGAAAGTAGTTCCTTAAAAGTTAAACAAGAGAATGAAACTATAGAAGGAGCCGATTCTTTTGAAAATGAAGATATCACTTCTCAAACATCAAAAAATTCCATTATTCCTCAAACTGAAGAAGAAAAGGTTAACGTTACTAGGCGAATTCAACTTTAGAAATGGAATAGTCAAATGGATATTATTATTATTAATAAAGATTTTAAACTTCATACTAGAATCTTAATTGATTCTGGTGCCGATCAAAATTGTATTAGGGAATGACTTATTCCAACAAAATACTTTGAAAAAACCACCGAGCATCTTTATGGTGCTAGTGGAAAAAAGTTGAATATTCATTATAAATTTTCAAAAGCTCATGATTGTAATTCAAATATTTGTTTCAAAAATATATTTTATCTTGTTAAAATTTAGATCAAGAAGTAATTCTTGGTACTCTTTTTATTGTTTAACTATAAATATTTTTGGTCAAGATCTTACTTTCAAATTTACTAATCAAACTTCTTAAAAAGATGTAAATACTTTGAAAGAAGCGTTTATTTAAAAAAATATTAATAATATTAATCTCAAGAAACAACATATTCAATTTTTAAAAGAAGAGATAAGGTTTCAAAGAGTCGAGGAACAGTTAAAAGATTCCTCTATTATTGAGAAAATCTATCTTTTTCAAAAGCAAATCAAGGATGAGATATGCTCTAATATTCCAAATTCTTTTTGGAATAGGAAAAAGCATGTTGTGTCCCTACCTATAATCATGATTTTCATGAATCAAATATTCATATCAAATCTAGTCCTATTCAAATGAACAAAGAATTACTTGATCATTGTATCAAGGAAATCAATGATTTACCGGATAAAAAACTTATCCGACCAAGTAAATTACCATGGAGTTGTTCAACATTTTATGTTAATAATTCCGCCGAAATTGTATGAGGAGTCCCTTGTTTAGTTATCAATTACAAACATCTCAATAAATCTCTTCAATGATTATATATCCATTACCTCAAAAGAAAAGACCTATTAAATAGGTTATTCAAAACTGTGATCTTTTCTAAATTTGATATGAAGTCACGTTTCTAGCAAGTTCAAATTAAAGAAGAAGATCGCTATAAAACTGCATTTAATGTCCCTTTTGGACAATACAGATGGAATGTTATGCCATTCGGTCTAGAAAAAGCTCCTTCGAAATTTCAAAAAATTATGAATGATATTTTTAACCTTTATTCAAATTACATAATTGTTTATATTGATGATATTTTAATCTTTTCTGAAAGTATAGTCAAACATCTCAATACATTCATACATGTCATCAAAATTAATGGTTTAGCAGTTTCTGCTAAAAAAGTTGTGTTATGTCAAACAAACATTAGGTTCTTAGGGCATAATATTCACGCAGGAACCATTACACCCATTCAAAGGTGTCTAGATTTCATTAATAAATTTCCTGATGAAATCTTGGACAAAAATAGCCTTTAATGATTTTTAGGTTGTGTCAATTATGTAGGTGAATTTATCAATCAGATAAGAATCTTATGTGCTCCCTCCTCTTTTCAAAAAATTACAAAAGAACCCTGCCCCATGGAGTCACGAGCATACAATGGCTCTACAAAAAGTCAAAAAAGCTGTCAAAAGTATTCCGTGTTTATCAATCCTTGACCCCATTGCCTCTATTATTGTTGAAACTAGTGCGCCAGACATTTGTTTTGGTGGTGTCATCAAACAAATTACAAATAGTCTATTCATGAACAGCTTGTCAAATTTCATTATGGTGTTTGGACTGGCCCTCAAATGAACTGTTCAACTATCAAAAAAAGAAATTTTAGCAATTTTTTATGTATTTCAAAATTCCAAGATGATTTAACAATCATGAAGTTTATTTTAAAAATAGACTATAAAGTATCAAAAGATGTTTTACAAAAGTATGTCAAAAATCTTGTTTCCAAACAAATCTTTGCCGGATGGCAAGCAATACTTTCATGTTTTGATTTTGAAATTCTATATATACAAGGATCTTCAAACTTTCTTGCAAACTTCCTCACAAGAGAATTCTTACAAAATAGTAGAACTAGTGAGAAAAATTAGAGAGAGATTCAAATTAAGTGAACTATTCAAAGAAGAAAATATGGAATCCTCTTCTTTAAAGAGGAAGAATAAGAAAAAGATTTCAATTTCTATTTGTTCAATTGATGATTATATCCAAAATTCATTTAAAGGTTCAAAATATGCTGAGTATAGCTCTTCTACTTCTCAAAAACTACTCTAGCCTCAAAAACTCATTTTTCTCAAACTCAAAAAAATATTTCCAAAGAAAACCCTTCAAACTTCAAAAAAGCCCTCCAAATTGGATCTGAAAAATTACCAGATATCAATCATTCTCCTTCATTTCAATATCTTAGAAAACCTATTCGTACTTATGTTTTCAAGATGGAAACATCTTAGATTCATAGGTATTCATCTCTTGACGAATTCCTTCAAAATATTTTCCCAGTAAATTTTTAATATATGCCAAAAAATATCAAAAAATCTAGAACTTATTATGAAACTATCCTGATCAAATCAGGATCAGCCGTAATAACTCATACTCAAAATTAGAAAAAGAAAAATTATATTGATTTTTCCAAAATATCAATTCAAAGGGCACTATCATTTGAAGACTGGGGACATGACCCATGGAAAGAGAAGAGAATGTGTCTCTTAAAAGACGATTCATTCGAATCTCTTTTCAATTAATTTTGATTACGAAGAAACATGGTTTAATGTATTTTACTTTAGATCAGTTATTCATTCTTGGTTATACTTTTTCATCAAAATCGTTCTTCAAATTTTACTAAATGGTTTAAGAAATGTTTTGAATATTTTGGACTTGAAGAGAATATTTTACATAATCTTACTCTTCAAAGGTTCGAACATTTCAAAAAATAGGCTGAAACCTTTTTAAAGCCTCAAGAAAATCTCCTATTTCAATTTGCTCATAATTTAAAGGTCTCATGGATATTCTGTTGGGACTATGAAATTGTTCAAAAACTAAGCTCTGAATATCATGTTAAAAAGATTATTGGGAGATTAAAAATTAAGTTGTGGTCAAAATTTTATGAAAATAATTGTTGCCCAAAAGTAGTAAATTCATGAATTCAAAAATAGAGGAACGTTGTCATCCCAAAATTATCCAAAAGGGAACTTGAAAAAAACTATCAATTTCCTCGTAGAAAAATCAAGATTACTGGCTATGTTTAGTCAATGCAAAACTCCTGAAGAACTACAAGCTGTATCGGAAAGAATTACTGCTCTTGCAAAATCTTCATTAAAAAGATCGAACTCAAAGGAAGCAAACTCATCAGACTATGAACAAATCAATGAAGACATGTGTTTTGGTCTAGAAAATATTNAATCAATGAAGACATGTGTTTTGGTCTAGAAAATATTGATGAATTAATTGAAGAAGAAACTCAAAAGAACACCCCTTCAAAATGACTATATAGATCCACTTATCTTGATTAATTAAGAGAATACAGGGTTCAAAAATCAAATGATTTTTTTTTCAAAATATGTATGCCATCCAAAAAATTATTATTGCTCCCCTTATCAATTATAAAGAATGGACAAAAAACTTTAATAACTTTACTAAAGTAAATATCAAAAAGCCGGGAGAAATGGAAAAGTTGGTCCAATTGTCAAAAGCAGGTGGTTCAAAATCAAAAGGTGGTTGTAATTGTCAAAAGTAGCTACGATTGCTTTTCAAAAGGTGTTCAAATGGAAGACAAAGATTATTTCCAAGATTCTTCAGAATTCAAATTGGTTTAAAGTCCGGAGCTTCAACTATAAATGAGGACAGAAGAAACTGGGCAAGTGTGATAGAGCGGATATACTACACTTCAAGAAAGTTTTTAAAATTATCCTTGTAATTTTTAAAGCTTTATTTCTTTAAGAATTTTACAATTTACAATTTCAATTACGAGTTTCAATCTTGTAATATCAATTTTCATATTGTAATTTCAAAATTTTATATCAATAAAAATTTATTATTTTCATCAACCTCTACTTCTCTTGTCCCTCACCCCAGATCTTGGCCCCATTTGGTATCAGAGCCATAAGAGAGTAGTGTGAGTAAATATGTATCAAACTATTGTCTGTATAGTGTCAAAGGTTGGGTTGGTATATGGCATGGATGTCTACTGAAGCGTTGGTCAACCGTTTTATTGGTGTATGCGTTTAGGTGGTTCCATTGTAGGCTTTTCACTGCATCAATTTACCTGAAGCATTCTGTTTTCAATAGTAAGGTTATTGTTTTCTTGTTACTATTCAATTATGTCTTTGATGTCAAGTGATTGAGTAATATAAACTGCATTTTCTTCATTCGATATTGTTGAATTTTCCTTTGTTGAAGCTAATCCCCATGATGCTTGAATATGATGGATTATGTTCATCAACCACATACATTCTCGACTTGCTTTATGAGTTGTAATAATTTCAAAATAATTTGAAGATGTTGCTGTCAAAGTTTACTTCACAAATCTCCAAAATATAGGTGTTCATCCACGTCTAAACATATATTCTATTTGCAATTTCGCTTTATATAAATCAACGAAATAACATATATCTGCATATCCTAATAAAGGTCACATTTTTTTGAATAAAATAAATGGCAACAATACTCTTAGGAAATAAAAAATGTATTTAAGATAATTCTAATGTCTTTGAATTAGTGCATAACTATATGTTGCAACGAGATTTATAGAAAAAATATGTCTAGTAGAATGCAATTTGCAGGATAGATTAATGCTCCAATTATACTTAAGTATGATACTTCAAAATCATGAACATTTTCTCCATATTAAAATGAGTAAAATGAATCGTTTTTCATATTAAGTGATTGAATGAACATAGGTGATGCTAGTGGAGGGCCTTTATCGACATAATTTTTTTATATACTTTTTCTATAGATGAAGGTTGAAGAACAAATAATTCTTCTTAGAAATGCTCAACCAAGACAAAATTTGATTTTTCCTAAATCTTTCTTCTCAAATTCATTTTCAAGTGATTTGTAGTTTTGTTGAGCTCTTCGAGTTTTCTATCAAGTTAAAATCATATATTCACAATTATAAATCCAATATTTATTTTCTTTATGATAACACATGGACATACATCATCATTATATAACCATTTTTCAATAAAGATTACTAAGGCGATTATACCACTATGCCTGATAATCATTATAATTATATCTGCAATTTGATTAAGAATATAGTTTTAGGCAACGTATCATTTCCTTGTGCCACAATTCTTCACGGACTTTTATGCATATGCCACTATCAAGTGAACCATACAGATAGACAGTTACTACATCCATAAGGCGTATGTCGAGACTTCATGAACAACCAAACTAATTAAAAATTTAAATATGATGGCATCCATTACAGGAGAATATTACTCGATTACAAGTTTTTATGAAAAACCTTGGGCTGTGAGTTGGGCTTTATATCTTCTTATTTCATTTTCTTATTTCTCTTCCTTACAAAGACCCACTTATATCCCATTATAAGTATTTTATTGGTTCAAACTGTATGTCCTAACACTTTGCATTTGTTTAAAGAGTTCGAGTCCTCTATATGGCTTTTTTCATTTTTGCCAATCTTTTCTATCTTCAACATATTGTGATTCGGGATCCTCATTTCCATAATGTCAAGAGCAACATTAAAGGCCAAGATATCATGTATAACAATATTTTTTCATTCCCATAATTTATGAGATAATAAATAATTTATTAAATTCTCATTATCTTCGTACATATGTGGTCATGCAGGAATCACATTATCAGTATTTGATTAATTAATCTCTTCTACTACTGTTATTTTTGAAGTTTTTGATTGGTTTTTCTGTTGTACTTTTTTGTTTTGAGGAATAGCGTTTTTGACACCAACTGATCAACCACACGTTTGATGTATTTGAAATTCATTTACTACAATGTATTGATTAGCAAGGACATCAATTTTTGTAGGGGTATTTTTGTTGGTTTATATGAATTTACATAAGGTAATTGATTTACAACCCTTGCAAGCGAATGATTTTTTCACTTGTTGACATTGATTGCTTCGGGGATCAAAGTGAAATGAAGTTATTTCATTTCAAGAAATTTTACGCTTTTTCGGGATGTATTTTTTCCCTTCCAAAGTTGGGGAAGTCATTTCATTAAAATAGTAAACTAAGTCACCTATTAAATTTTCAATATACGTGATAATGGATGGTGATTCAAAATCAATATAAATTATAAGTCTTCGTTCAGGGCCCAATTTGGAATGGGGTTTGAAATTGGGACTTGGTCATGCAATCAACAACTCAGGTGAGAAAAAATGGGTTCTCGAACAAATAACAGTAGTTTGTTTATGTGAGCAATGGCCTAACAATGGAGCGGCTACTCTTTAATGGTCTAGTGTTTGAACTTATTAATCACATTCTCAACATAATGCGATTAACTCAACATATAACCCCCCCACTAGTCTTGGTTACATTGATACCTAGTGTGGTACCCACTTGATGAGGATCTTTCATTTTAAATGTGGGAAATAGAAACCTCGTTGTTTCTTTTATACCTTGCGTTTTATTGCTCACAATCAACATGTCATCCACATATAAACAATTGAGCACAACATGATTATGACAGACTTTTGAATATAAACATTTATCAACACTATTATATTTAAATCCAAAAGACAAGATTGCTAAGTTAAACTTTTCGTTCCACTTCTTTGGTTCTTGTTTTAATCCATATAATCCTCATTTTTGGGTAGAATAAAACTTTCTGGTTGTTCCATATAAACCTCCTCGTCGAGATCCCCATTTAAGAATTCTGTTTTAAAATCCTTTTGATGTATATACAAATCATAGATTGAAGCTAAAGTGAATATAATCCTAATTGATGTTATTCGTACAACTGGTACATACATGTCAAAGTAATATATTCCTTCTTTTTGTCAATATCCTTTAGCTACTAACCTAGCTTTAAAGGTATTAAGAGTGCCGTTTGCTTTGTACTTCATCCTAAATACCCATTTGTAGCCTAATTGTTTTGTTCTAGGTGATAAATTGACTAATTTCCAAGTGTTGTTTGATATTATTGAATCAATTTCATCATTTACAGCTTCCTTCCAAAAGGTGCTATCTCTAAATGACATTGCTTCTTAATAAGTTTTAGAATTGGTTTCCACTTCAAGAACATACGGAGTAGTACCTGTGACGCTCTTTTCATTTCCCTCAACTAAATAAAAAGAAATAAGTTGAGAGTCTAAATCATCCAGTCTTAGCACTTTCTCCTTTCGAGCTCTTTTACTTCTGCGAAGTTTACTTGTCTCAACATCCTCGGAAGGTGTTTCTACTTGTGATCTTCTAGAACTAGGAATCTTCACTTGAGGTTCATTTAGAGAATTATTTTCTGAAGATAATATATTCTCAAAGAACTCTACCTCACAGGATTTAATAATTAACATTGGTTTCCAAGTTTAATAAACGATATGCCTTCCTAGTTTGGGCATATCCAATAAAAGTGCATTTGATCCCTCTAGGATTCAACTTAGTCCTTTTAGGATCCGTGTTCTTATTATAAGCAAGACACCCCCACAGTTTTGAAATAACCAGTGTTAGGTTTCCTCCCTTTCCACAATTCATACTGAGAAACTTTAAATCTTTTAGAAGGAATCATATAAATTACGTGACGCGCACTTGATAAAGCTTCACTTCAAAAGTTACATGGCAACTTAGCATTTAATAACATAGCATTTATCATTTTAACTAGTGTCCTATTATGTCTCTTAGTCAAACCATTTTGTTCACATGTTCTAGGTGCACCACTTGATATATTATGTCTTGTTGGTCACAAAAAAGATTAAATTCCCAAGAGAAGTATTTACCTCCCCCGTCACTTCTAAGAATTTTAATCTTTTTATTTAATTGATTTTCTACTTCAGTTTTGATATCTTAAACATGTTAAAGGCTTCATCCTTATGTTTCATCAAGTAGATATAGCAAAATCTAGAATGATCATTTATGAATGTTATGAAGTATCTATTACCTCCTCTAGTTAACATTCCATTTAATTCACATATATCGTAATGAATTAAGTCTAGCAAATTAGATTTCCTTTTCAACATTATGAAATATTTCTTAATCATTTTAGACTTTGAAAAAAAGCGAGATTCGACCCTACTA
>CAIGRT010088131.1:0-11058 GCA_903798405.1 Fraxinus platypoda
AGTAAAATCATTTATATGTAATTAAAGGGAGCGGATGTTGGGGGTGAGTGGGTAAAAAGGGCAAAGGTGGTGGGGCGGGGTGTATGGGATAAAAAAATATATATATTGTAAAAAAACAATAAATGCATGCCACGTCGCAATGAGAAGATTGTTCTCTTGTTCGATATGGGCAGGAGAACAAATCTGCTATTCAATCGTCAATCCTTCTACATCTTTTTTACTTGTCCATTGACTCATGTTAAGGATTACTTTGATCTTATTAGGGTTGGCATCTATCCCCCGTTATGTAACCATAAACCCTAAGAACTTTGGAAAAAAAACCATATATAACCTATAAAAAAAATATCTATAAATACTACAATTTGATAAAATGTACCTAATGTACTCTATAACATGTAATTCATTTATGTAAATACTACTTTCTAAAAAAACTTCCAAAACCTTTCTTTGTAACTGAAAAAATCAAAGTGATACCAAACGTTACGCTTGTGCATTGAATGAGTCTTCATGTCAAAACAAATTCAAAAATCTCAATTGGTAAAGAAATCATTTTAGGATTGATCTCATCTACACTTTTTGTCCATTGTTTTGGATCGGCGATCGTTGCTGATTATGTTACCGATTGTATTTACATAAAATTAGGGAATTCTTCTGTAATCCGTTATTTTAATGGTTATAGGTAATTACACATATTGTGATTTGATAAAAATGATGATGATTCCTATAATAATTTCCATTTCAACATTTGTTAAGTCTATTCTCGTTTTTGATATATGTAACTGATCTGCATCATATTTGTATATGCAAATATGTGATTACGTCACCATATGCTGTGAATAGATTTATAAAATTAGTAAAAGATGTTGTCATTCAGTGGTGTATTCAACGTTGTGTAGAAATGCGTAATGGGAGTTGAATGCATCTTAATGAATAGTTCATAACACTTCCTTCTGCAGTTACACAGATTAATACGTCATCAATTTGACAAAATGTGGTGTTGCTTGATGCAGATATGGATGTAGTGAACGTGTTTGTGGTTGGTGGGATGAGAGTTTTACATAACATACCTTTACTTTAAAGGATTTTTCATCTTTAAATGTGGCTTGTGCAATTTACACACAACCTATTTCAGGACATATACTTTCATTTAGAAGTTTATCACTAATTCTATACGTTTCATATGAATATATGAAGTTCGCAGGTTTCAACACCTAGTTCACCCACTATCCAGGGATCTTTCAAGGATGGTAGCACCCTTGCACGCAATGGTTTTGCTTTGAAAGGAAACTTTCAAAACTTAGTTCTTTCAATTTAAAATTGAACTTCAGGAGAGCAGAGCACATGCATGTCCCCCTTGTAGAGTGAAGGTGTCCAATATCATTGCAACTTATGTATTATCCCGTCATTATTGCTTCTAGGTCAACATATGAAAGGGTTTGCATAGAGAAATAGTTCACCGATTGGCACAATACTTGTCGAAAAACTCAACAGCAACTCCTCCAAACCTTTCTTTGACTCCTAATTACTGTATTAAGAGTTTGTTGGCTACTTGTTGTGAACAAAATGGCATTTCCATTCCAGATGGCTCACCACAGTCACTTGATCTTAGCTATTGGAGGCTAGCATTGTCTGAAAGTGATTATGCAAATTCAAAGTTGTGAAAAAGTGTTGGGTCGTGCAAGTACAAAGGTGTTAAGGTGGTCCCCTTGAATGATAGTTCTATTATTGAGGAGGCTAAAAGAAATTAAGTAGAAGATGTTTCTGCACATGAAGATGAGTACGAGGTTAATCCCGTATGACTGCATATACATCAGTAGTAATGGTTTTGGAGGCAATTCAATTTGATGATACACCTCATGTACTAATCAGACACCCACAAGTGTTCAAGTATTGGAGGATTTTTTATTTTTCTTTCCATCATTCAATTATCATCCGTTGAGCTAGATGATGATGGGGTTTCTGACACCAACAATGTAGCTTTGACCAAATTTTTGTCTTCAGGGTATCCTTAGATTTGTAATCAAACGAATCAGTTAACTATGAAATTATGAAATGTGAATGTTGGAAGCTATATTACTTTTATCAGTATTAAAAAGATGATGGGAAGTATTGTGAAGAACCTCGTGAATGAAAATTTTACAAACATATAGTTCTTGTACATTTTACATATGTTGTAAGTGGAAGTGTATTTATGTGGTCAACATCATGTGGGTGTGAGGTAGTTGTTTATTATTAAGAATATGATGAATGACAATCTATATAATTATCCAGTAAAATGCGTAGTTGATGTACATTGTACACATGAAACACATATGCTTAGATTGCTAGGATTTTCATTTTGCATTGTTAAATATACATCGAATGAAACAAAAGAAATACGTTATGCACAAAACTTTTGCAACACCAGGACAAACAACATCGCTAATATAAATGATACATAAATCTAAAACAAGGATATGAGTCAACAATATACAGATATAAACAAATTTTTAGAATAGGATCATATGTGATGTGATTAGTTTTAATTCAGAGAATACCAACGAGTACAAATAGGTTAACATCCAATCACCTATTAACTACACGACACAAAACAAAAGTTTAAATGATATTATCTACTCTATTCCATCCCATCAGTAGTTAAAAAAAAAAAGCTTGTACAAAAAATTAGCTAACTAGCACACAATATTTTCCAAAAAACAAATGAAGTTCCCAAAAGCATTTCTTGATGTCTACACGTTAATTTAACTTATGTCAGAGCAAAGAAAATGTAATGTAAGAACAGAGAAAATGAATACGATTTTCACACAATGTAAGAGTAGAGAAAATAGGGGGTATTTCAAGCAACAATGAAGGGATTTGATCGATAGAGAAATCTGGAAAAGATGATACTAGAAGATTGATGATTACACTAAAGATCTAAGACTAATTTGGAAGCCAATATGATGAGTAATTAGATTGGAGTCAAATTAGGGATTCCATATCAATAATTGAGGGATTTGGGATGAGGATTGTTTGGTTGAGCCTTTTAGGCATACTAATTTGATAACAAATTTTTGGAAATGTGATATTTTTTATGTTTCATTTTTACTATATTATTTCAGTATTATTTGAAATAAAATTGATGAATTGTATAATTTGTAAATTTTATTAAAATGGTGTTTGTGGTGTAATTTCCACAAGAACTTTTCCCTTGACGTTTCTGTTGGGCTGTGATGCCAACCTTGTCCAATTATTCTCCCTATGCTATGATGATAAATTGGCTTAATTGGTCGAGTTGGTGAGTAAGTTATTGCCTGATAATTCATGCGAGTGGCTAGCTCATGACTCGAACCCAATAAAATGGCCTAAATTGCATTTCTGAATAACAACTTTAGTTGTGGAAGAAATGGATTAGTTGCTAGCCAATCTAAATCGTGATCTTGATCTGAGATCAACGGTGATGCTTGAGGGTATAAATAGAACCCTTTAGAGTTTCATTCATTCATTACAAACGCTTTATTGTGAGAGAAGCGAGGGTTTTCTCTTCAAATTATGTTCATCTTCTTTGTTCATATCCAACTCTTGGCTGGACGTGTTCTTGAGTGTTTTGATTGCATTATTTTGTGAGTTTTTGTGATTAAATGAGAAAGAAGAGGTTTGGGGTCTTTGGGTTGAGGTTTACGGTCCATTGAAGTAGCTTCAACTGTTCTATTTTGTGGTTTGGGCTTTTGTGGCCACCGGGATACTAGATACAATAATCTGAGCCCGGTTTTATAATATTTGGTGCCTTTTGGTAATTTGGATCTTGATGTAATGATTTTGTCGATCTTGTACGAATTTATTTCATTAGTTTTCTGGATTTTGTGTAATAGTTCCAAATACACCCTTCTCCAAACTGAACTTCAGATTTTCTTTACAATTATATGTCGTTCCTCGTGATCACTGTACACTATCATGTCAACGACATAGACCTTTATTTTCTTCCCAATTAAGTCGCCAAAACCTTGATAATCACTCTCTTATAAGTGATTTCAGCATTCTTTAGTTCGAAGGGCATGGTCGTGGAGCAATGGGTCCAAAAGTCAGTTATGAATGTGGTTTTCTCTTTATCTTTGATTGCTATACTAGCTTGAGAAGGTATCTAAGAAGCTGAATGGTCTCTTGCCTGTTGTAGCATCGACTAGGGTGTCTATATGAGGAAGTGTAAAGCTTTCTTTAAGACATGCCCGATTGAGGTCTATAAAGTCAATACACATCCTCAACTAGCGATTCAATTTCTTGACAAGCACCACGTTGGCCTATCAATTAGGGTAATTCAATTCTCTTGTGAAACCATCGGCCAACAATTTATCTAGCTTCTCTTTATAGATTGTTGTCGATAAGGGGTAAATGACCTTTTTTTGCTGCTTAACTGGTTTTATCCTTGATATCACGTTTAACTTGTGTTGCACGACCGATAGATAGATCTCATCTATCTTTAGTGTCCAATGCTAAGACATTCATATTCTCAGTTAGAATCTGCACTAGCTAGTATCGCTTAATTTTTGACCAACTTAGATAACCTTTCCTTTCGTAATTTCCACTGGGTGAATCCATATTCACCGATTTAGTTGCTTGCAAATGCAGCAACATCTTGCATTCATGTCAACTGAGCACATCAACCTGAGATGATTTTCTCCCACCATCATCAAAAACTTGTGTTAAAATTTTATCGCCGAGCTTGGTGATAACATGGTCCATATCAGTTAAGCGTGTTCATTCAAATAAAATAAATTGGCGTATCTAGACCACCTCTAGTCGTCTAAATGTTAGTCATGACCATTGAAAGTATTTTGAATGGAGAAGAGTTCTTCTTCTATAGGGATACAAAATGTGAAGAATATTCTATATTTCATTCAGAAGTTTTTCTTGATACAAACACACTTTTTCAGTTTTTCAACCACTCTACCTACTATATAAGGCTTCACATTTTTTTACACGATATATTTTTCAAAAAGTACAGACAACTTTTTCTTAAATTAAGTTAAAACCATACATTACAAAATGTCAATCCATCAATAAAAGTCTACAGCAAAAGGTCATTGCATCAACACTCCTCCTTGAGCATTTTGCTGGAGACTCCAAGTGTTGATCTTAAATGTTCAAATCTGACTTTAGGAAGAGCTTTTGCGAAGATATCTGTAATCTAACTCTCTGAATTGCAATACTGAAGACTGATTTCTTCATTTTTGTCAGCCTCCTTGATCTTTAAATGTTTATCTTTTCCATGATGAACTGGATTCTTTAACATAGCTATAGCAGAGTTGTTGTCACAATAAATCTTTGTAGCCGTTTTTGGATTAAATCCCAAATCACATAAAAACATTTTTGAGCCAAATAGCTTGATTTACAGTTGCTGCTGTTGCTATATATTCTGCCTCGACGGTGGATTGCGCAACATCTTCTTGCTTTCTCGAATTCCATGAAAATATGCCTGAACCAAAAGAAAAATAGTACCCCGAAGTGCTCTTCCTGTCATCTACGCAACCTGCCCAATCACTATCAGAATCGCCACTCAAATACCCATCTACAGATTTTTGAAACCACACTCCAAAACTAATAGTTCCTTTTAAGTACCTCAAGACTCGTTTTGCTATTTTGAAATGGATGTCACTTGGAGAATGAATAAACCTTAAAAGAAGACTCGTTGTAAACATCAAGTCAGGCCTTGTTGAAGTCAAGTACAACAAGTTTCCATTTAAACTTCTATAAGTACCTTCATTCACCTTTTCTGCCCCCATCTTCTTTTAAAAGTTTTTCATTAACTCCAAGAGGAGTTTCAGTTGGTTTGCAGTTTTCCATCTTAAATGTTCTCAAAATTCTCTCTGTATACTTCTTTTAAGAGATGAATATTCCATGGTCAGTTTCCATGCCAAGAAAGTAGCCCATAGTCCAAGATCTGTCATTTCAAATTGTTGCTTCATTTCATCCCTAAAGTTTTTCATCTCCATTTTATTTTCTCCCGTTAACAACAAATCGTCCACATATAGTGAAATTATCAAAACAACTGCATTTTTTCTCTTTTTTACATAAAGAGTGGCTTCATTTTGACTTCTTTGAAATCTTTTTTTGTTGAAGATAACCATCAATTTTGTTATACCATGCTCTAGGTGCTTGTTTTAAACCATAGATCACCTTCTTCAATTTATAAACTTTGTCTTCCTTACCAGCAACGATGAACGCCATTGGTTGTTCTACATATATCTCTTCCTTTAACGTGCCATTCAAGAAAGCAGATTTAACATCCAGCTGGTATACTTTCCAACTTCTGATGGCTGCAAGTGCAAGTAGTAGTCTTATTGTTTTCAATCTTGCAACTGGAGCAAATGTTTCAGAATAGTCAACTCCAATTTTTTGTGAATATCCCTTTACTACAAGTCTTGCCTTATGCTTGTGGATTGAACCATCATAATTCAATTTTGTTCTATAAACCCATTTTACTCCAATGACCTGATTATGAGTTGTTTTATCAGTAATCTCTCATGTATGATTTTTTTCAATCATTGTTATTTCATCTTGCATAGCATTTCTCCATTCTCGACTTTCAACTGCTTCTTTATAGCATGTGGGTTCAATCATAACTATTCTACAATTTTTATAAATCTCAGCCATGATTTAGTTTATTGAACAAGTGATTCTGAGGAAGAACTGGAAGAAACATCAGATTCTTTATCTGAAATTTCAAGAATGGTTTCCTCATTTTCAGCATCAACTATATCTTGAGCCTCTGTAGTAGATTGCTTTTCAACCTTTGCCTCTTCCTAATTCCAACTGACATTTTCATCAATCTTCACATCTCTACTTACAACGACTTGCTCTTTTTCAAGGTTAAAGTTCCTATAACCTTTCGATTTAGAGCTATACCCCAAAAAATGCCTTTCTCTACCTTTTCATGAACCTGATCTCTCTTCACATTAGGAATGTGAAAATAACATATTGAACCAAAGATTTTGATGTGGCTTGTCGAAGGTTTCGTTCCAATTCATACTTCAATAGGAGTTTTATCTTTCACGGCCTTAGTTGGAAGCCTATTTTGCAAATACATAGCGGTATAGATAGCCTATGCCCAAAAACTTCTTAGGAAGTTTTTTCTAAAAAATCTTACATCTTGCCATTTCCATCGCTGTTCTATTTTTCTTCTCTGAAACACTGTTTTGTTCAGGTGTATATGCCACTGTTAGTTGCCGTCCTATACCTTCACCTTCAAAAATTTTATCAAATTCTTTTGATGTATATTCAATTCTCCTATCTGACCTTAACTTCTTCAACTTGCAACCAGTTTGAGTTTCCATCAGATTTTTGAATTTCTTGAAGATAAAGAAAACTTGAGACTTTCTACTCATGAAATACACCCATGTCATTCTTGAGTAATCATCAATAAAAAGAATGAAATATTTGTTTTCACTCGACGATGGGGTCCTCATTGGTCCACAAACAACAGTGTGGACTAGTTTCAGTTTTTCACTAGCTCTTGCACCGCTTGAGGGAAATGAAAGTCTACGTTGTTTTCCTAATTGGCAACATTCACATACTTCTTTACTCAGATTTATAAGAGGTAAATCTCTTACCATTCCCTTTTTATAAGAAAGTTTGAGTGATGACAAGTTAAAGTGCCCAAATCTTTTGTGTTAAAGCCAAGTTTCATCAGCATTACTTCTATAAGAATGTGAACTAAGGCAAGATGACCAATTCAGTGGAAAGCTACGATTTTTCACTTCAACATTAAATAACTTTACTCCACATGAATCATAAATCTTAAAAAATTTATTTTTAAACATCAAGCATTATCCTTTATCCATAATTTGAGCTACACTTAAAAGATTTTGATCTAAATTTCGTACTAATAAGATTTTGTTTTTACCCTGCAGTACCTTTCAATGTGCCCAAAATTTTTACAGAACCTGCATTGCTTCTTGCCTTTGTGCCAAAAATCCTTTTCCAAGTGATTTGATATGTTGCAAATTTTGCAAGGTAGATATTTTCCTCTTTTGTCAACTTCTTTTGAGGTAGCCTCAATACCTTTACCTTTGTCATATTTTCCAGCAAGTTGGTTCCTTGAAGGAAATATATTTGCTGTGTGCATCACTTGGAAAGCTTCTTCAAGAGACTCCTCACTTCTTCTACTAGTTCTTTGTTCATATGCTTGTAGGGATCCAATAACCTCTGTCATTGTCAACTTGCTGAGATCCTTTGATTCTTCAATAGCTGAAATTTTTTATTCAAACCTTTCAGGTAAACTAATCAAGATCTTTTCATAATTCTTTGATCAGAAATTATTTCTCCATGAAGCTTCATCTGATTCACAACTTCTATGAGTTTTGAAGAGTACTCCTTAATAGAATGTGCTTAAGTCATCTTCAACATCTCAAATTCTCTCCTCAACATTTGTGGCTTCACCGTTCTAACTCTTTTCGTGCCTTGAAATTCCTCATGTAACAAATCCCATACCATTTTTGCTATGGTTGCAGCAACAATTCTTGGAAAAATGTTTTCTGATACAGCAGAATGGATGAAAGAAAGAGCTTTATAGTTTTTGGTGAAATCTTCTTTTTATTGTTTGATTTGTGCTATAGTTTGATCTTGTACCTCATTTGCAGGCTCAAAACCCTTTTTTACAGTTTCCTATAGATCATAAGCCATCAAGAAAGCTTTCATTTTTACTACCCCAAAATCATAACTTTCTCCAGTGAAAGCAGGAGGTGCACGCAAAGAAACACTTGTTGTTGCCATGAAAAATATTTTCTCAAGCCCTTAAGATCATAAAAGTTCTAATACCATGAAAGTATTTTGAATGGAGAAGAGTTCTTCTTCTGTAAGGATACAAAATGTGTAGAGTGTTCTGTATTTCATTCAAAAAAATTTCTTGATACATACATACACCATTATTTCAGTTTTTCAACCACTCTACCTACTACATAAGGCTTCACATTTTTTACACCATATATTTTTCAAAAAGCACAGACAACTTTTGCTTAAATTAAATTAAAACCATAATTACAAAATGTCAATTCATTAGTAAAAGTTACTATACTCTACAACAAAAGGTAATTTCATCAACAACCATTTAGCACATTACAAAAACCTACAAAATAAAAATAAAAATCTACTATTTGGAATGAGTGATTTAGCACGTATGTGGCAATAATTACATTTGTATCAATTCATTTTAAAATAATTAGAAATAAATTTATATGATACATTTCATTTTTATTTTCTTTTTCATTTTACGCTTTTCTTTTCGCAATAAGTCTAAACCACCACAAGAATTGCACAAACTTAAAATTCCATGATATTTTTTGTTCCCTTGTTCACATAGGGATCGAATGTCCAAATCCAACTCTCCAAAAATGAAAAATGAAAGAAAAATCTTAAGGTCCCCAGTCCACAAACACTCGTGGGACTTAAAATTAGAATCTGAGAGAGTATATTCTGTTAAAATTTCAAACAAAAAAAGAGAAATTAAAAAAATACTGCAATTTATGATCAATCTCGATTGGGGTGCCAAACCCCTTTGGGAGCCATTATTTACATCCACCGTTTATAATTCTCTTGAATCTTTGTATATTGAGTTATAAAATATCATCTGGATAAAGCGATTGTCGATCAACTTCTTTACTTCGTCCCTTAAGGCTTCATATCTTTCTGGATTGAGCGTTCTTTTTTTCTGTCTGTGAGCTGTAGCCTTAAGATCAATTTTCAACCAGTGACAACTGATTTCTGGATCAATGCCAACCATGTCTTCATGCTTCCAAGCGAAGACATCCAAGTTTTGGCGTAAGAATCTTTTCAACTTTTCCTTGGCCTCTAGTGCAGATATTTTCCAACCTGTAGGCATTTGGAGGGGTCTTGAAGATCGACTTGGAAACTCTCCAATTCTTCTACTAGGGATGTCTGATGCTCATAATTTACGATGCGACAGCAACTCTCCTTTCTTCAGGGACACTTGCATTTCTAGGACAACCTCTTCTTCAGAGGTGTTTATGACTCTAAGGACCGCCTCTTGTTCAGAGGCGTCCATCATTTCGATGTCTCCTTCTTGTTCAAGGTTTTACCCTTGTTCAGAGACGTCATTTATGTCGACGTCCGTCAGGATTACGTTGACACTTCTTGGTTTCGCTTTCTTTAGGGAATTTGAATAGCATTCACTTGCGCTCATTTGGTTGCCTTTGATGGTGGTGATGCCATTCTCTGTTAGGAACTTCATACATATATGGTGAATGTACATAATTGCCCATAGTTCCTGTAACGCCGGTCTCCCAAGAACTCCATGGTAGGCGGAGTGATTATCCACAACCAAAAATTCCATAAAATGATAAGCAGTTAGGGTGTTGTTCCCATCTCTATCACTAGAGAGATTTTACCCTTTAGGATGATACTGTGGCCAGTGAAGCCATACAAAGGTGAATTCATTGGGGTCATCTCGTGGTCAACTTCCATTTTATCAAATGTTGCTCCAAAGATGTTGTTTATGAAGCTTTCATTATCCACTAGCATTCTTTTGAGGCCATTGCAGGCTACAATATCCCTCACCACTAGGACATCACAATGTGGATAATACACACCAACTGAGTCATCTTGGGAGAAGGTGATGGGTTGAGCCCTTCTCTCGGTGGAGGGTTGGTTGTTGCTTACTATGAAACTAGCCATGGAGAGGTCATTTGCTTTCCTTGCATAGTTTCTTTATGAGTTTTTGGATTCTCTTCCCAACATACAGACCTCCAAAAATTGTGTCAATTTCTCTGATGGGTTCACGGTCAGTGTTAGCGGGGGCTTCATCTTCGCCTTGGACCATCCCTGATTTTCTCCTCGTCATTGTCTCTCATTCGAGGGACATTGTCTCTATTGGGACGCCTGAGCTCATCATTTTTGGGTTGTTGGTTCTGCCTAGGAAGAGTATCTCTTCGAAGGTGCCTATTCTTCCATTGATTATTATTCTGGGGGTGCATCGCAATATCTCTGCACCCAGCTGTGTTGTGGCTATAGGAGTGGTGGTATGTAGAATATATGAGTGCTTCGTCCCTATTTCTAGGTTCAGCACCT
>CAIGRT010088136.1:4802-18061 GCA_903798405.1 Fraxinus platypoda
AAAAAAAAAAAAAAAAGGAAAAATAGAAGAGAGAGAGAGAGGAGTTTTGGATTCATTTCATTTCAAATCTGGAAACTTTATGGAAAAATATTTAAGCTTCAGGAAACCAATTATTTCTATTAAACACTATTCAATTTTGAAGTTTCTTGGAAGTTGACAATGCACAGAATTTAGTGTTTCTCATCTGTGTTATTTAGTTTTCTTTGTTAATAGCCTATCTTCTACAATGGCTCTTAAATGTTCTCTGTTTGTTGTTCTTTAGGGCATCGATTACTTGAAGTATGACAACTGTTTCAATCTGAGCATCAAACCAGAAGAAAGGTTTGCATCTTGTTTTATTTCATAACTTGGAACCTGTATGTTCATCTGACTTTTGTTCCACATTTCTCAGGTACCCACCAATGCGTGATGCCCTAAATGCAACTGGACGGACCATATTCTATTCACTGTGTGAATGGTAATTTCTATCATTTCAGGACTCCATTTTTGTAATATTTATCTTTTCTTGTTAGAATTGAAATCTTCAATTGCACTGTAAGAGTGGCTTTCTCTAAAACTTGCAGGGGCTTGAATGACCCTGCCTTATGGGCAGGCAAGATTGGAAACAGTTGGCGAACAACAGATGACATCAAAGATAATTGGGAAAGGTTCTGAAGTCCTGTGTCTAAACTGTTTGGTGTGCAATCTAGGCTTTACACTGCATTATCATGCATGTTTGAATCAATTCCAATTTTATTGTTTTAAATAGCCTTTTGCGAGGACCATGAACTATAGAAATTAAAAAATATATATATGTGGTGAAGTTGTTTCACTAGAATGCTGTTGTTGATATTTTACTTCTTCCATGATACTGGTTGATATTTTTCATGGGTTCCAATCAATTACCTTCATCTTTCAAGGCAAGTGGGTGAAGCATATATATGACACTTCAGCGTTATGAAATAAGAAAATGAATGCAAAAGATTTGAGAGAGAAAATTGTGTTGTGTTTTGCTTATTTAAATTTATTTATTGTGAAATAGGATCTATCAAATGGCTGCACTGATACTTCTGTTGTGTTTTTGGTTTAGCATGACTACAATTGCTGATCTCAATGACAAGTGGGCAGCCTATGCGGGGCCTGGTGGATGGAATGATAGGAATATGATCTATGTGCTATAGTTGAGTGAATATTCATCTCCCAAAGTCTCTTTTGAAATTCTGATTTTAACTTTTCCTGATATTGCCGTGAAATCTATCAAATGGCTGCACTGATACTTCTGTTGTGTTTTTGGTTTAGCATGACTACAATTGCTGATCTCAATGACAAGTGGGCAGCCTATGCGGGGCCTGGTGGATGGAATGGTAGGAATATGATCTATTTTCTATAGTTGAGTGCATTTGCAGCTCCCCAACTCTCTTTTGAAACTCTGATTTTAATGCTATTGCCTTGACATTTTTTGGCAGATCCGGATATGTTAGAAGTTGGAAATGGGGGAATGACTTATCAGGAGTACCGAGCACATTTTAGCATTTGGGCTTTGATGAAGGTGCTTTTAAATTAACGAGTTTCGACTTAACTGCTAGTTTTAAGAACTAAGGAGTACCACAATCTTATTACACATTTGCTTGCATGAGACCATCATAGCTGAGAATTGTTGATTACTTTTTAGCTTTGTATGTCAGTTTTTTCTGTTAGCGGCTTCAATATAGTATTCGGGTACCACCTATAGTTGGGGCTAGGGCTTTGTCTTTTTTTAGTAGGAAAATGACCAGAATACTGAATATAGAAAAAGCTTAAGCTGCTATTATAAATTAGTAAATGGAAAGAATTTGTGCATATAGCAAATCTCATTAAGAGAGAATTCACACCCTATGCTGGTGTTAGTCGGAAATTGGATGTTTGTTTCCCAAGATACTCGAGTGTAATACAGTACTTTTTTGGTGTCTTCCTTTTAATAACTTGTCATCCACTAGCTTAAATGCATGAATATTTCATCAAAACCATTGTCCAACGATGCAGTATTCTAGTAATCAACATAAAAGAACATTCGCCTTCTCGCTCCTTCATGAATTAAATGGCATTTTGTTGAATGTGCAGGCTCCTCTTTTGATTGGTTGTGATGTAAGAAACATGACTGCTGAGACATTTGAAATTATAAGCAATGAGGAAGTTATTGCTGTAAATCAAGGTAAAATACTTCATTTTGTTTGTGGACAGAAGGTTTAACAAAGAAAATATAATAAAAGGAAAAAGAAAAAGAAAAGAACATTGCTGGATTATTTTAGATCCTTACATCTATTTGGAAGATACATTAATTCGTATGAACCGAATCAATAGGATGGATCGAACCAGTCCTTGTTCAGGCTTTGCCCTCGTATGTCCATCTAGATAAATTAGAGAGATCATTTTAAGCCATTAAAGCAAGTAAAATCTTATTTCTGTTTGCAGATCCACTTGGGGTTCAAGGAAGAAAAGTTTATGCATACGGGCCTGATGGTTGCTATCAGGTGTAGCCTCTTGCATCTTTGCACTTCCCCTCATTATTTTAAACAGAAAACATTTCACAATCTGCAATGATGTCAATCCATTGAATATTCATCAGTGAAACGTTGAATGTCTTAGATGATGATAATTTAGTGAATATTAATCAGTATTTGGATGTCAGCATGTGCCTTCAAACCTCTTATGCGGAAATTTTTTACCCTGGCTTACACAAACAAGTTTTGTTATGAGTAGTTCTCAGGTTTTCTTATCTGATAAGTGTTATTTCTGCACATTACAACCTTTGACTATCAATTGACCATGAATTATTTTTCCTTTCTATTCGTTATTTTACTTTGAAACACATTTTTGAATTTAATTGAAGCTTTGATATTATAATTTATATGGTTCTGAAAGAGAAAAAAGTTGAATATTTAAGTGAAACTTCCACTTAACAGGATTGGTTTTACTGCATATGATGTAAAGGTTGAGTTAGGTTGCATTCCTTGACTTTCACTCTGTTACATGACATGACCATTAATTTCGTATTAAGGTTTGGGCGGGTCCATTGTCCGGAAGCCGTCTCGTTGTTGCTCTGTGGAACCGATGTTCAAAAATTACCACTATTACTGTTAACTGGGCTGCACTTGGACTCGAGTCTTCTACAATTGTCTCTGTAAGAGATTTATGGAAGGTGAGTAGTGTGCTCTATTTAATTCCATATGTAAAGCATTTCATGGTTGTATGAGGGGCTTGCTAAATAATATTTGCTTCTTTTGTTGATAATATACACGCAATTACCTCTAAAAAAATTGTCATCAACAGCCATAAATGATTTTAGACCCCAAAACCGGGTTGCCCGCCTTATTGCACTTCCATATTTTCATTGTCTTAGGCCCTTGTGATTAATGTTTTCTTTTGCTTATTTCTTTTTAATTCTCAGGTTTTTTTATTTGTTTATCCTCTCTCTTGGTACTTCCATGTTTTTTTTTTTTTGAGAAATTCTGAAATTGTGTTGGAGCCACATATTATGAGTGTGTTTGGTAGAGATTTTTGGGGGAAGAATTGATTTTTGAATAGTGATGTGATGGGAAATGTGTGGTTGAAAAAGAAGAAAAAAGTATTGATGTGATGGAAAATATTATTTTATTGAAGAATGTGTGGTTGAAAATGAGAATTGATTTACTGTAGAAAATGAGAATCTTTACCAAACAGGCTCTATATAACTATGGCTATTAAGCATTGCAAATTGACATGATTGCAGTGATCTTGGTGGCTATGAGAGTTGACGCTTTTCAATTTTCTTTTTTCCCTTTTATTGTTAATGCCACTGAAATTGTGGTTTGGGGAACGTAACTCCTCTTTTCACTGCCACTGAAATGATTATGAACACAATGAAAAAGGAAATTTCTCCATTATGACTCATTCTCTTCTAATTTTCTTGTATATTCCTTCTTAGTCTCTCTTCTCCTGTTTGATTCTGAACATATTATGGTTTCATTAATCTTTTTTGTTCTTGTTGGTTGCAGCACGAATTGGTTTCTTTGTATTCCATGTCCTCATTCACTGCTACAGTTGATACTCACGGCTGTGAAATATATGTTTTCACTCCAGTGGAGGTGTCAAGCTCGTCTAGTTAAAGTGTTAATCAAGTAAGCTTCGAATCTTGGTTCAACCTTTTTTGGTTGGTTGATATCCACGTTGAGTATGAATGAAGTTAGTATTGTTTGTGTCAGGAGTACAACTCGTTGTCTGAAATAAGTTTGCAAAGTTTGTTGTACTTTTCTGCTAGTCTAGAGATAGTGGAACTGGGATCTCAAGGGATAGTGATTTGTATCAGTTGCTTGTAATGTCATATGTGTGTTTATGTGTGTCCATGCGTGCGCGCTCTTGTTGTGAACTGAATTAATCTACTATTTTTTCATTCTCTCGTCTTCTTGAGAGGTGATGCAAATGAATGGGCTCTCAAAACGTTTTGTTCCCAGTGGAGTTGTATTTTAGCATTTCATATGCCCGTTTGGCAGCATATTGATATTGAAGTCCTCTCCCGTCCCAATTATGATGTTTTGAAAACTCGATACTTTGACACTTGTGTCCCAACTCTCCCTTTCGCTATCATATTGCTCTTCCTTTAGCATTTGTCCCTCTCTCCGGCCCTACTCGCTACTCGGGTGATTAGGACTTTATTGAGCAGCTCCAGAGTAGTAACTGTTGGATTTTATACGCAATAATAGAGAAGTGAAAGAGAGAAATCAACACAAGGATTTAACGTGGGTCGACAATGTTCTTACGTCCACAAGGAGCGAAGCAGAGATATTTTATTCAATATGAATAATATGGTTGCATCATCAGTATATATATACTAGTCATGGCCCATACAAGACTTTAAGGCCCGTACAAGAAAATACCGGCCTTTTCTTATAGTAAACCAGTGTTCTATTCTATATGAGCCACGTACACAACAATCTCCACCTTAATGAATATTCACCACTTATGAGAAACAATAGAAAAAACACAATTTGGGACCAATAGGTTGGGACACCTCCTCTCTAACACCTAGAGTTGTTAATCAAGTTCAAGCAATACTTGAACTTATCTATTGTGATTGGCTTTGTCAACATATCTGCTGCATTATATAACGTATGCACCTTCTTTAGTAATAGTTCTCTTAATGTAACCAACTCTCTTATCTTGTGAAATCTCACATCAATGTGTTTGATTCTTGCACGATAAATCTGGTTCTTTGCTAAAAAAAAATGGCGCTCTGACTATCATAATATAACTCCATTCCATCTTTCTTGATTCCAAACTCCCTGACAAGCCCTCTTATCCACAATAATTATTTTGCCGCCTCAGTTGCCGCCATGTACTTTGCTTGCCATAAGTGATTGCACCATTGATCTCCAACACTTCCCGCAAGTGTGAAAACATAACTTGTATGAGATCTCATGTCATCCAAGTCGCCTGCATAATCTGCATCTACATATCTCTGAATTGAAACATCATCATGTTGTCTCTCAAACATGATCACACACTCTATTGTACCTCTCAAGTACCTGAGGATCCACTTTACACCTCTCCAATGCTCTTTGCTGGGATTAGCCATGTACTTGTTTACCACACTGACTGCATGTGCTAGATCTGACCTAGTACATATCATTGAATACATCAAACGCCCCACTGCATTGGTATAGGGCACTTTTGACATGTCTGCAATTTCTTCTTCATTCTTTGGGTATTGATTAATGGACAATCTAAAGTGATTTACCAACACAATCACTGGTTTTGCATTGGACGTGCTAAATTTTTTCAATACTTTCTTCAAATAATTTTTCTGAGATACCCATAATTGTCTGGCATTACTATCTCTATTGATCTTCATGCCAGAATCTTCTTAGTTGGTCCCAAGTCTTTCATATCAAACTTTTTGCTCAACAAAGATTTCAATCTGTCTACGTCATCCATGTTCTTATCATCGATTAGCACGCATCCACATACAACATCAAAAAAATATACGAATCATCCTCAAGAACTCTGTAGTAAACACAGCAATCATACAGCGATTGTAACCAATCTGAATTATGTCAGAGTCAAACTTCTTGTACCATTTGTTGTGGAGATTGTTTAAGCACATATAAAGATTTCTTCAGTTTACACACAAGATTCTCTGTTCCTAGTTCCAAGAACCTCTCTGACTGTTCCATAAAAAATTGCTCCTCCAAATCATCACGAGAGAAAACGATTTTCACATCCAGCTACTCTAACTCCAAATCAAAACTGGCACCATTGCCAAGACAATCCTAATGGAAGTGTGTCTCACGATCGGAGAGAAAATCTCATCATAATCTATTCATTTCCTGTATAAGTATCACTTAGCTACTAACTGAGCCTTGTATCTTTCCATTTCCTTTTTTGACATTGATTCTTTCTTTCTGTACACCCACTTGTACCCTATCGGTCTCTTCCCCTCTAGAAGCTCCACCAAATTCCAGGTATTATTCTTATGCAATTACTCAATTTCCTCCATCATAGCCTCCATCCATTTACTTTCCTCCTGACTACCAACGACATTTTGAAAAGTTATAGGATCACTATTGCTGGTATAGAGTGTATAAGAAACTAAATCCTCGAATCCAGACTTCGTCGATGGCCTGATAGTGCGACGTGGTCTATCTATGGAAATACTGTGATACCGCTCCTTTTCTAAGCTAAAACTCCCTGCTCCCTGAGCATTGATATCAATGTCAACGTTGTCTTGCTCTACCTGCACTACTTTGCTCTTGTTGTTGCCCGAATTAAACTTCTCTTCATCTGGAGAAACGTTAAACGCGAATGCTTCATCAAAGACTGCATCCCTATTGATCACCATCTTCTTTGCCTTTGAATCCCAAAATTTGTACCATTTTACACATTTCATGCACTTTCTTGATTTCGGATCAAGCTTGAATCTCTGATCACTAGATACATGCACATAAGCCAGACACCCAAATACTCTCAATCCAGAATAATCAACTTCATTATATGTCTAAACTTCCTCTACAACTTTCTCATCTAGTGATGCCCGTGGTGATCTGTTTATGACATTAACATGCTATGTTCACCGCTTCTGCCCAAAAACTCTTCGAAAGCCCTGCATTAAGCCTCAAACATATTGTCCGTTCTACAATTGTTATGTTCATCTTCTTTGCTACACCATTCTGCTGCGGTGTCTTGCAAACTATATAGTGCTAGTGAATACAATGCTCTTTACAGAATTTCAGAAACTATGAATCTATGTACTCTGTATCGTTGTCTGTCCTGATGTACTTAATTTTCCTACCCGTCTGGTTTTCTACATCTGCTTTCCACAATCTGAACTTGACAAAGGTTTCAGACTTATGCTTCATTAAATACTCCCAGACTTTTATAGAGAAGTCATCAATGAAAGTAATGAAATACTGATATCCTCCTTTAGACAACTCCCTTATTGACAACTCCATTATTAGTCCCCAAACATGAGAATGCATATAATCAAGAATGCCATTTATCTTGTGCTTTTTCGTCTTAAATTGTACTCTAGATTGTTTCCCAAGAACACAAAACTTGCAAAAATTCAGCTTGCATGATTTTACTCTTCATCAAATTATTCTTGTGAAGCTCAATCATACCACGTTCTCTTATACGCCCCAGTCGCATATGTCATAAGAGAGTGTTATCTGACTTAGATTCTGCTTTAGTAATTCTGCCTAGAACTGTATTTCCCAATAGTTTGTAAATATTCTCCGCCAACTTTTGATCCTTCATCACAATCATAGCCCATTTCTTCACTGTCAAGACCTCCTCACACTCTGACTTATAAGAATAGCCACTTGTGTTTAAAGTGCCCAAAGAAATAAGTTCTTTCTCAACTCTGGTACATGCCTAATATCATCCAAAATCCTGACCACTATCGAACATTTTAAATTTTATGAACCTCATTATAATGACCTTACAAGATGCATCATTACCCATCAGAACAGATTCAAAATTACTCGAACGATATGAATCAAACCAATCCCGATGGGGACACATGTGATATGAACATGCTGAATCAAGTACTCAAGAGTCATATAAACTATCAAAATTACCTGCAGAAACTGAAAGCATGTCTCCATCTCTAGAATTTGGATCTCTTTCTGCAACACTAGCAAAATTTGATGACCTATCACCTTTCTTTTCATCACCCTGCTTCTTATTCAGACAGTCCTTAGAGTGATCCATTTGATGGCACTTGTAACACTTACATTTTTATTTCTGGACTTTGATCTCGTATTTCCTTTGTAAGAAACACCATTGTCTTTCTTTCTCTCGTGATAGCCTTTCACGATCAACTCTTCACCTTGTAAACTTTCGCTGATGTAGGCCAACAGGGCTGATGTGACTTCCTCCAATTCGAAAGTCTCGTTACCCTACGTCAACATGGTCACCGGTGGTCGTACGAAGGAGAAAGAGAGCACAGCGACATCATTGCCTATCATCGAACTTGATGTCAGTAAGACTGGATATGGTCTTATTCGGTTCGATTTTCCTTAGAATCGAACCGAATCGAATCCGAATTTTCGGGTATTTAGTATATAGAACTGTCGGGTCTAAATTTAATTATGTAACCATTTGGGTTCAGTTCTCGGGGTTCGTACAATAATTAATTTTTTTTAATATTTACAACAACGCTACATTAATTCAACTAATGATACATTCAATTTTAGCCCTTACAAAATAACATAATCCAATCTCGTGATATATTTTGCACCTCTCTTTGTTGAGTTTTTCATAGATTTGGTTGTTCAACTCATACGAAGAGAAAGGTAACGAGCTCACAATAATAAAGAGATGCTTTCAATTCGATTTCTCCATAACGGATGAAATGACACTACAGTAGAATAAGAGATTTGAGTAAAATTTAGGTCAATTTGATTAATTGGACTTGAATTGGAAATTAGAAATAGAACAATCATATTTTGAGTTTGAGCTAAATTAACTAGTTAGCAAATTTATTTAGAAAAAATAAAATAATTTGGCTTATTTAAGATAAGGAAATTAGGATATTCGGTTCTTGGTCTAGAATTGAGAATCGAACCAAACTCGTCGATTCTCGATTCAGATACTTGATCCGGTATTTAACTTAAGAAGAACCGCTCAATTCGGTTCAGTTTGGTTCGGGTCTGGTTCGATTTGGGAGTTCTGTTCAGTCCTAATGTCAAGTCGCAACATATTGCTAATAATCTGATTGAACATATTGATGTGTTGAATCAGATCTGTACCCTCTAGCATCTTGAGCTCGTAGAATCGCTACTTCAGATGCAATTTATTCATGAGAGACTGAGACATGTAACGACTCTTAAATTTTAGCAAAATGTTCGTTGGAGACTCAACGTTCATGATGTGATACGTGATCTCGTCCGCTAAATAGGGTTGAATTGTACCCACTGCTCACGTCTCGAGCTCTTTCCAATCGACAATTGACATGGCCTCTGGCTTCTTCCCTAATAGCGCATTCACCATCTCTTGCTACACCAACAAATCCTTCACCCTTCGCTACCACAATCCAAAATTCCCAATCGAAGAACTCCATATCTTGACCTGACGCTCTGATACTTAGTTGTTGGATTTTATACGCAATAATAGAGAAATCAACACAAAGATTTAACTTGATTTAGCAATGTGCCTACGTTCACAAGGAGCGAAGCGGGGATATTTTATTTAGTATGAATAATAGGATTACATCATCATTTTATATATACTAACCCTAGCCCTGGCCCAAACAAGACTTTAGGGCCCGTGCAAAAAATACCGGCTTTTTTTCTAGTAAACTTATATTCCACTCTATATAAGCCACATAAACAACAGTAACCTAGAAAGTTATTGGACACGCCCGAGTAATACGGGATTTAGGACATGGAATGGTGGAAGGGGCACAAGCAGGGAGAATGGGGAGGACTAGGTTATAGGTAGGAATGAGGGTGAGCGAGGAAGGTGAAGATCATTACTAAAATTAGACATTTGATCCATAACAAGTCCCTGTTTAGACTCCATTTTAATTTTAATACGTTTTTCTTTTTCTTATTTTCAACCACATGTTCAATAAAATAATATTACACATAAACCTGAAGCTTTTCCTTCTTTTCTAATCGCACATTTTCAATAAAATCACTATTACAAAATACATTTTTCCTCTAAAACTTGATTAAAATGGAGCCCAAAAAAGTCTAAAATTGAGCGAAAAAAAATTATTAGTTGGCACTTTTCACTTTGGTCATACACGAGGGCTGCTCTGAAAAATTTACCACAGTAGTTTAATTATATAGGGTTATTTTCAATTTTGGTCACTCGTTAAAACAAACGCAAAAATATTTGACATATTTAATTGTGCTTAGAGCTTGTTTGGTAGAGATTTTTTGGGGGAAGAATTGATTTTGAATAGTGATATGATGGGAAATGTATGATTGAAAAAGAAGATAAGATTATTGATGTGATGAAAAATATTATTTTATTGAAGAATGTGTGGTTGAAAATGAGAATTGATTTACTGTAGAATTGAAAAATTTGTACCAAACATGCCCTTAATCTCGAGAGTATGATTAGAGTTACTGTAGAAATAAGTAACACGAACCTATAGAATTTCTTACTTCCTAATGCGACTGTTGAGCAATACTTAAAGCATGTAATATTGAATTGGCATGGACAATACTAGAGTACAACTTGTGAGCAAGACAAGTAAAAACATAAAATTAAAGAGAACCATAAATACTCAAGTGCTATCATTATTCAATTCGGAAAACTAAACTGCAAATTTGGCCGTCTTAATTATGAGAATGCTGGCTCTTGATATTAAACTGGACTGAACAGTATAATAAACAAGATTTTTTCTTCTTAATACTGCCAAGCACCATCCAATCCACGTTGCCAAATGTATTGTATTCGATTTTAGGCATCTGGATTGGCTCGAAGGTAGGCCTCGATGGTCTTGAACATTGCCATGGTCTTCTCTTTACCTTCCTTAATTTTCTCCTCAGTGATCTGAACATCACCCTTGGTGTTGTAAATGCTTCTGCTCTTACATATGCATCCTCCATCAGCATTATCTAAAATTTCAATTTTATAAGTGATTGATTCAAAAATTTCCATCAGAACATCCCCTTCAAAAATGCTGTAACTATGTGTGAAATTTTCTCTGTCAAGAGCATCCACATGGTACTTCACGCTCTTAAACTGGCTGTCCTCACCAAAATTAACGAGCTTGATGGTTCCAACCCCTCCATCACCCTCGAGGATTTCGACACTTTCAATAACCCGAGGCATGATCTTGGGTATGAGGTTGTCCGAGTCGAGGACAAGGGCCTCGAACATTCTAGCTGCAGGGACTGATGAAGTTATCTCGACGTCACAAGTTACGACACCCATGATAATGTTTTATAAAGGAGGAAATGATACTGACAGATCAAAATGTCTTGCTATTGCTATTTATACTGATATTGTGCGAATTAGTTTGGTATATTATGCATGGGAATAGTTTGTCAATATTTTTAATCATGGAAACTATGAATGTAGCCCAGAATTGTTGACTCATATCAAATTTGTATGTGAACTGTTGAAAGAATGTGATTCTCTTGGCGTGAGAAACATGTAAGTAATTAAATATTGAACATCCAATGTAGACAAGCCTGAGTATTCTAGATTTCCCTGTTCTTTTTTTTTACTTTTAGTTTACTTTTAAATTGTATACAGAGCATCCAAATATATACAGATATTCAATGAAACTGGACAATATAACACTCTGAGCCAAACATCCTCAGTTAACATAGTTACTTTCTTTAACACAAGTAAAGTTTGTCAGTTATGTCCATTTCAGCTTAAGAAACATGTAAAAATGATGTCCCACGGAATAAATTCGATAGGGGAAAAGGAAAATTCATTTATATTAGTTCCCAGATTAGACTTTCAGAATCTGGGATTCAGCCCCTGTTTGATCCACATTATTTTTTTCATTCTCATTCTTCTACTCATTTTCAACCACACATTTTTCAATAAAATAATATTTTTCATCACATCAATAACTTTTCCTTCTTTTTTAACCACATACTCCCCATCACATCAATTCTCATTCTTCTACTCATTTTCAACCCCACATTTTTCAATAAAATAATATTTTTCATCACATCAATAACTTTTCCTTCTTTTTTAACCAGTTACTCCCCATCACATCACTTCAAAAAAATGCATTCTCTCATTTTAATGTGCATCAAACGGGCTCTCAATGTACAAATTTCATATGAAACTGTGGCTTCATCCAATCTTAGTCACAACTTTGAATATATAGGTATAGCTGACTATAGGTATCTATATGGTAGGCCCCTAACGGGTGGCTAACCAGCCACCACGGCAAGAGAGCCATTACTGTCGAGCACGGCACACGATAACGAACAAGATTTAATTTATTTTTCTTATTCGTGTCCAATACTGTGTAGCCTAAAATTGACCTCCTTCAAATGTTTGCCCAAATTGCCAATTTCCCGGGGCGACGTTGTAGCTCGTGACAGTTCTTCCATCACTTGTCGTGACTTGAAACGAGAGGCTTTGGCCATTGAGGTATGAGTTGCTTTGCCAGTTTTGCCCCCAGTTTCTGGACATTTGTTGCCATCCTGTGTTAGAACCCTTGATTGATACAGAATGGACATCCCCAGCACCACCAACATTTGTGACCAATAAAAGGTTAAAATAGGAATGCCCATTTATTGTAAACCTTATTCCTCCTTTTTTTGTGCAGGGCACCCTGTCAAGATCAACAAATGAAAATAATATCAGAAATATACATTCAAAAGGTGTAATCATAAGAACCACCCTAGTCTCTTTTCTTTGTAATATTTTTCATAAATTGGCACCGACAAAACTTAAACTATTGGACCTTTATTTATTGAGCCCTGTTCTGTACGGATTAAAATTTTAATTTTAATTTTAATTTAAGTCAAAGTCAATAATTAATTTTAACTACGTTTTATAAAATCTATAATTTTTTAACCACATATTTTATTAACTTTTATCAAAATCTACTAAAACTTTTATTTTAATCCCCACAAAAAGGGGTCTGAGTAATGTTATTCGGTCCCATTGTCCCCTGATGCTTAGTATTACTCTTATCTATTATTATATAACTCTTGTTTGAGCCATATTAAAATTTTCATTATCATTCTTCTACTCATTTTCAACCACATATTTTTTAATAAAATAATATTTTACATCACATCAATAACTTTTTCTTTTTTTTCACCGCACATTCTCCA
>CAIGRT010088139.1:0-13006 GCA_903798405.1 Fraxinus platypoda
CAACCATCTTGAGTTTAATAGATTCGGCTAAAGTCTTGATAATAGAAATCAAATCAAATCAATCTTCGTGGGACGATACTCGAAATTTTACAATTTCCACTTTATTACTTGTTAACGAACCGTACACTTGCGGTAATTTACAAAGCGAACATATTTTCGGGAACATAAGAGTTTCACTCCCATATTTGATTGCATTCTTGACTTTATTATTATTGTCAAAAATAGCATTCAGGAGAATAATAGAATTGTAGTCATCAGAAACCCTTTTACTATAATTTGTAATAACTTGAACCAATTTATTGAAAACGTCAAGATTGTCATCTAAATTTTTTGAGGGATCAATTTTGAAACTGAAGAAACTTTCAAGTAGGAAAAGTTTCTTGAGCATGGATTGAGTCATATAAAACTCTTCAAGCTTTTTCCAATTTTTTTCTCCATAGTCATGTTTACCAACTTTTTGCAAAACAAAATTAGATAAGTGCAAGATAATAGAGTTATGAGCAAGTTCTTCAACCTCATTTTTTTTTATCCTCAATCACGATTGCTAAAAAAGTATTATCAATGGCTTTTGAAACCTTTTGATGTACTAGAATCCCTTTCATCTTTTGTTGTCAAATAGAAAAATAACATTTATCCTTAAAGATACCCAAGTGAAAATGGTGCACAGACATTTTATTAACAAATAAGACACGTAGCACGTAAAACAGAATTTACAGAGGCAATCATACGAAAAAAGTCCTAGGGGTCGCAAATATACTTCGGTCTAAATTCTTAGGATTTAATTGAATCAAGGGAATTGTCGAGCAAGTAAGGTCAAATGTAATAATTCGAATCACAAATAGTTCAGCAATAATACGAAATTACGCAACAGTCAATACACAAAAATGATAATATCACGATTTAGGCAAATAGTCCTAATATACTATCATACCATAACAGACCTATATGTGGTCCGTAACTATGAGAGATGCGAAATTAATTAAGGATTCAAGTCATTATTGTAAAATCAGCAGACCCACGCTTCAATTGCACCACGAACACACGTTCAATTTATCACAGATTAATTCCAGCACATAGATCGAAGAAATAGCCACTACAAGAGCCTAAAACATGGCTCTAATACCTATTTGCAGTGATAAACATGCCTTCAGCTAATTAACAAACACAAAGTTAACTACGCAATAGATAATAGAAATAATCAAAGTAAATTGAAAATCAAACTTCCCTATCAAAGCTCCAAATGATTGACACCGAAAGTGGATGAATCGGGGCTCAGATCAAGAGCCGAAAATTACACAGTAACAACACACAAATTAAACCAATATTACCCACTCAAATGGACTACAAAAGAGTACCCAAAATTGGTCAAAAGCTACGTACATAGGCAGCAAAACAAGGGCAGAAACGAGACAGAAACATAGGCAAAAAACACATGAACAGAGGCACAAAGTCGGTGCCCAACTTGTCAATAAAGGGCCGGCAAAATGAGCAGTAGGAGTAGGCAACCATCGAGGAGAAAAAACGATAGAGGCAGTCACAAAGAGAAGCAAAAAAAAAGAGGCACGGCCAAGAGTCTCGAGAATTGCCAAAGAAGAAGTCGTGTGGTATGTATCTAACACAAAGGAGACCCACCTATATACATATAGTAGGTCATGTAAAGGGTCAATGGGTAATGGGTTCGAGCCCGTTGAGTAGTCTTAGTCTTTCTTTGTAACTTGAGCTGCCAATTGTGATTTTCGACCCAATAGTACTTAAGTGTATTCAATTTTAATAATAATTGAATCTGATATCCGTCTGAATTATCCATAATTGCCTCGAGATTTATTTGATATCAAAATATCCAACAAACCTCTACTTTGATACCAAATACACCTGTAAAAAAATAAATAAAGTTTAGAAGTTGCACAATTTGATTTCAAACAAAAACAAAATTGAAACATCACATACATATACCAATGTTTAGAAGTGTATGGCAACTTCTAAATTTTACCGGAGGGAGTACTTTAGTGCATATGTCCGCAGGGTTATAGTCAGAATGCACTTTTTTCAAGTTTTATCGAACTTTGAGTTATTCTATTTATAATAAAATGTAGCATATCACCTATATTTTTTGTGCGTTCATGAAACATAGGGTTCTTACACAAATGGATGGCAAATTGACTGTCAAAGTATACTCTCACATTATTGTTTAATAATTTGTGTCACACACAGATTGGACAATGCACTCAGCAAAATTCCATTTTCTTTTCTAAATGTTTTCAAGTATTATCTAAAACTCTAGCCGAACCACCGCCTAGTGTTTAATTGGGCCAGGTCAAAATTAGGTCAATCCAATCTCAAATCCATTTTCAGATGGACCCTTGCCACCTGTCATGTAGAAGGATTCATCGGGAGTTGCCACGTGGTAATAACCGCTCTTAACAATCTACAACATATAACGTTCTTATCTCGATCTTTGTCCTTTATGCATATCAGATTTCACTCAGCCACGAAAAATTAGTATTCTTTTTCGTAAATTACAGAGCCATGGCCAAGAAAGTGGCGTCTATTGCACTTCACAAGAAGAAGCCCATAAAAAACAATAAAAGAAGGAAGAAAGTACGGTCAATATTCAAGAAAATCTTGGATTATTTCAAGTCAGATTCCTACATGTTTACTCCTTTGCTTTCTCCCAGATCTTCCTTCAGTAAGCATTGCTTATGGGGTTTTTCGTTCTTTTTTTATCCCCAAATTACTGTTATGCGTTAATGGTAATTGCAATTTGTGTTTGGTTAATTTTCTCTAGCACAATATGGTCTATTTATTTATGTAGATGTGGAGGGATATGATTATGAACCAATTAAGGAAAATAAGAAGAAATTCCTTTGGGAATTTGAGGATTATATGAAATCAGATTGCTACTTGTATGCTCCGCTCGTCAGGCATCAACCATGGTTACATTCTTCTAATGATACTGCCACCTCGCCTAAAGGTTTGCTTAATTGCTACCCTTATGGTAAATTTTGATATGATCGTCTTACTTAATGACATTTAACTAATTTTTAACTTGTCAAAAGATATTGTTATTGTAATGTTACTGGAATTTGTGGAGTGTTCAGTGTTTTTTCCATCTACTTTTGCCAATGTTTTAGGTGAATTTTTGGGTAGGGTGTTCTATACTTTATTATGCAATTACAGTATCTGGTTGATCTAACTATAAATCGAACTGAGAGACAAAGGATTTATGTCGCTAAGCGCCTAGATTTGTTGAGAACGAGGCCTAGCAGTTTGTTATAGTTGTTGTTTTTCTCCCCAGGAGTTTTTTGTTATTTGAGCTAGTGAGAATGTTTAGCTATCCCCACTCAGGAAACAGGGTAAACTTGCTAAATTTGTTTTGACACATCCCATTTAATTGTTTTTTGTGCATGACACTCAATTTGTTCCTTCATATAATCGAAAAGGAAAATATATAATATGAACCCTTCATTTATTATTGTATTAATTGTTAGTTTTTTCCTCTACAAGTAAATAAAGTTTCATCTTCACTGTTTAAAATTCATCTTTTCTTGAGCATATCGTTTCAAAATGCAAGCTTTGGTTATTCACGGCTATATTCTTCTACTGACACTGCTACCCTGCCTAAAGATATGCTTAATTGCTTGACATATCAACTTTTTCAGGAGATTTTATTTTTGTTATGTTACTGGAATTTGTGGAGTGATAAGTTTTTTTTCTTTCTTTTTTTGAAACTTTTTACGGTAATTTTGGTAGGGCGCATAAATCGAACTTGGGTGACAATTTGTTGACAACTAGTCTTAGTAGTTTGTTGTTCGTCTCCCCTGCAGTATCTTGTTATTTGAGCTGATGGGAATGTTCAGCCATCTCCAATCAGGAAACAGAGTGAAATTGCCAAATTTCTTTTGACATTTCCCACTCAATTGTCTTGTGTGCATGGCACTCAATTTGCTTCTTCGCACTAAAGTATCAATACCCTTCATTTCATTACATAATACTTAGGTTGTTCCTTGACAAGTCATTAAAGTTTCATCTTTTCCTTGAGCAATATCGTTTCAAATGCATGCTTTGTTATTCATGTTCTCTGTACTGATTTATGTGTGTCGGCCTAAATTAGGGGCAGTTCATCACATAAGGGCAGATACAGGCAGATATAGAGATCAAACGAAGAACGGAACTGAGGAGACAACAGGGCTAGGTGGAAATGCAGTAAATGTCCTTCAAGAAAATCAGCATGATGATGGAATATCTCCTTCCAAAAGCACCATTGTTAAACATGTCCTGGTGCAGCAAGAAACAGTAAAGCACAGGGTACAACAAAATTATTGCTCTTCATTTGTGCTAGGTTATTTTCTTTTCCCCTTGAATGCTCCGGTTGATTCTTCACCTTGCAGCGATGTGTTATGTCATACACATTATTTTGTTGGTTAAGTGAATACAACACGTAGACCAGTCTAGCTGATATCCCTGTAGAATTTTCCATAGAGTTATATAACTTGAAACGCTTTTTTGTTGAGTGGTCCGCATTTACATATACACACACACACACACACACACACACATATACATATATTCTGTGGCTCAGTGAACGTCCATTAGGTAAGTAAGTTAAACATATGCTCTATTGGGTCATAGAATGACATTGATGAACATTATTCTGTGCCTTCGTGAAGGATAGCCTATTCTGTGCATCAACCATGTTCATCTTCAAGTATTACAGCAATTTATGGATACGAACATTGTAGCACTTAAACTACTCGAGTTGGCTAATTATTTGGTTTCTTCGGTTTGATTTGAAAATTTAGGATCCCCGATTTTTGCATATCAATTAGAAGATTGAAGTTGACTTATACGTTTTTCACTATTCGTATCATAGTCTGATTAATAGGCTAATAGACACGACTTTTTGCATACATGTGCACAATATCATTCTCGGAATTCTGGATATTTGTTCTTACGTGGTCATGTAATATAGGAGAAATACATGCTGGAAAGGTGCCAAGTAGAATTGTGATGGAGTGAACATCTTGAGAATATAAGGAAATGATCCCATGGTGCCTCTGAGAGTCTTAAGTTTAAAGGCAGTTGTATGTATTATCAGTTTATTTTTCTGTTTATTATTATTATTATTATTAATATTTTGGTAAACTATTAGGCTACTTAATTGTGTTCTTTTTCATTACAGTTAGATGGTTGTACTATAGTCTGTGCTTCCCAAATTTCTGTATAAACTATCAAGTCTTAGCTCATATAATTTTCTTGGTAATTATTTGTACCTGTGATTGTTTTAAAGATTTACGTAGAAACCCAAGACGGGAAAAATCCACAAACAGAGGCGGAGAATTCACTATATCAAAAGTAAGAAGTTACAATATCTTATATTGGACCTCACAAGATTCTCTACTGATCTCTCTATCTGTGGCCTGTCTCTATAGCTTGGATCCCCCTGGATCACTCTCCGAGTTGATCAAATGAATATGTATAATACACCACCTATTTATAATATAAGATTCCCTAACATACTAGGAGAGTTTAACGAAGTTCTATTACAATATGTAAAATCAATAACGGAGTATTTGAGTTGAAATAGGAGTCCCAAAACTGGCCAAATCGCAAAATCCTGAAAATTCTAATAAAATTGTCGCTCAAGCAGCACCCTCACGACGGTGGGCGGCACCACTGCCGCTCAAACGGTCGGCTAGCGCCTAGCGAGTGATCAACGTCTTGTTCTGAGCGCTCGAGCGTTTGATGAGAGGTCAATGAGCGATTTTGTGGCGACTTCTTCATCTTGGTCCATCTTTTGTCTTCTTTGACTCCCTGTAGTCTTCTACTTCTTCAAGACTTTTTCAAAACAAACCAACAACTCTAAATATACCTCCAACGTAGACTTTGGATCACACTGAAATTCTAACAAATCTCCACCTTAACACGAATTACAGTGCAATTATCGAAACTTCAAAAATTATCCACCTAGAAATGAATTCCATTGTAAAGAATAAAACTTAACTCTTCAACTCCAACAAAATTCTTCGAACAAAATACTCCACCAAATTATTCCAGCTCTTCCACAAAGCCCAATTAGGGCAAATTAAACAACTTCCAACTGAATCCAAACGATGCTTATCTATAGGATTATCTTGGGTATCAAATTTGCTCGAATTATAACCACGAGCAGTAAGATAATCAAGATCATAACTAACTAGCTAATAGCAGGTTCGTCAATACCGAATTTACTCGAATTATCACCACAAGAAACCTGATCACAACCAACTCTATCTTAGTCGACGCTTATCAAATCATAAGCAACCAAATCAGTCTTGTCGAAACTCACCCGAGGTCTAATATTTCTTTTTTTTTTAATTTAGTGACAGGTGCATCAAACGTGATCATCGAACCTTCTAAAACATATAACTGGGACTTCTCTGTCCACAACTCGACCTTTATGTTACTTCTCTTCCAGCGTTTAAACAAAAATTTGCCATAACGAAAATTTGGTGTTGTGATCCAAAAGCGGAATTTAAACTTCATACTTGTCATCCCAAAACATTCGATCCTCGTTTTGAGTTTATCAAACCTTGCTCTAATATGTACCCAACCGGGCTCTCCAGGAATTGTCGATCATTGGCTCTAATACCACTTGTTATAAATTGATCCAATTATTATGAATATTAAACTCAAGATAATGGGCAGGATGAAAATAACAATCACAAAAACACAAGATTTACGTGGAAACCCAAGACGAAAAAAACCACGAGGAAAGGTGGAGAATTCACTATATCAAAAGTAAAATGTTACAATACATTATGCTAGATCTCACAAGACTCTCTCTTGATCTCTTTCTCTATTAACCTAGATCCCATGAATTGCTCTCTAAGTCAATCAAGTAAATGTTTAATATACCACATATTTATAATACAAGAATCCCTAACATATTAGGAGAATTAATACAGACAAAAGTCTAACAAAATGTGTAGTCCTAACAATAGGTAAAACCAATAACGAAGTATTTGAGTTGAAATAGGAGTCTCAAAACTGGCCAAAGAAATCCGAATAAAGCTACCGCTCAAGCAACACCCTTGAGTCTAGCGAACAGTGCCACTGTCACTCAAGTGGCCGGCTCGCGCCTAGCTAGCAGCCAACATCCTGTTCCAAGTGCTCGAGCATCTAATGAGCAACTAACAAGCTGTTTTGCGTCGACTTTTTCGCCCGGTCCATCTTTTGTCTTTTTTGACTCCTTGTAGTCTTCTACTTCTTCAGGATTTCTCCAAAACAAACAACCAAGTTTAAGGCCTCGTTTGGTACGGATTCTCCAATTCTACAGTAAATCAATTCTCATTTTCAACCATACATTATTCAATAAAATAATATTTTCCATCACATCAATAATCTTATCTTCTTTTTCAACAACACATTTCCCATCATATCACTATTCAAAATCAATTCTTCCCCCATAAAATCCCTACCAAACAAGCTCTAAATATACCTTCAAAAGAGAACCGTTGCAGTAAAATAATTCTTCGTTTCTTGTTTTGATTTTAACTTTGAAGTTCCATTTTTTTATATATTTTGTTTGTTTCTTCGTTCTTTTGCATATTTTGTTAGTTACTTCATTCTTTTAGCTGTTTTCTACCCTGTTTTCTTGATGTCTTCTGTTTTTCTTTGTTTGTATTGATGAGAGTTTACACTCGTGGATTCAGTTAAAAAGGACAAGAATTTTACTGATTAAACATTACACAATCTGCTTTCAATTTCTTGCACATCACATTTAATTTCAGTTAAATTTGTTAGGGGCTGAGGATGATCTTGGGATGGAGCTTTTACTCATTTTTTTCCTTTCATGCCGTGGTCCCGTGGAATTATACTTGTAATGTACTGTTGTCGTTATAGAAGAACTCTGCTTATTCTATGCACGAGTCGTTGGATTCAATTGGCATGTCTGATTCTTCATACTCCAGAATAGCCAGCCTAGATACAGATTGAACTGATACAGATACAGTTTGATCATTCACGTGAGAAATTTAATGAGATGCGGAAAGGTCGTCTCCAAAATTTAATGAGACGCATGTGCGTTCCTTCACTTATTCTCAATTGATACAATGTATCGTATACGTGTGGGTTTGGATGTGACCACCTGTAAAGTCGAGGTTGGTCCAAACAGCCATATCGATTGAGTCCGCTCAAATTTCAATTATGCTATCAAATTTTTGAAGTTAGGCTAATTTTATGTGGTGCTGAGGATGTACTACGAGAATACAAGTATCCCATGCTGTCTCAAACATGAGTAAGATGATGCGTTGGACAAGGATTTCTTGCAGTCTTTACATCGATTGAACAAAGAAAAGCAATGGTTCTTGTCCTTGGTTAATTTTGTCAATCTATACAGTTTTTTCATGTTATGTACTGGCACAATGTCTATGTATCATCTGCTAGAAGCACTATCACTAGATACAATTTTAAAAAACCTAATAATCGAGCAATAAACAAAATATTCACGAATGTTTGCAAGCTGAAAATGATTTGGTGGGCAGTACGGGACAAGAATTTATGAAACACACGTGCGTGCATGATTCTAGGATTCTTGTTTGCCATTACATTATTGTTGGAGGTGCTACTTTTCTCACAAGTCTCAATCATGGTTAGGCGACGTGATTTGTAGTCGAATTTCTTTCTTTGGTCTATGTTAACGTGTAAATACATATATATAGTTTACGTTTGAGCTTCGTTTTTTAAAAAAATTATTTTTTTTGAAATTCAGTTTTAATCATATTTTTTAAATAAAATAATTTTGTATGTAAATAAAATAATTTTCTTACTTTTTAACAACACATTCTTCAAAATTTTATTATTAAAAAAATTATTTTCTCAAAAAAAAAAAAAAAAAAAANATAAAATAATTTTCTTACTTTTTAACAACACATTCTTCAAAATTTTATTATTAAAAAAATTATTTTCTCAAAAAAAAAAAAAAAAAAAAGATTCAAACAGCCTCAATGCATTTACGACGACGTCAATACAATATTGAATTTGGTATGAAATAAATTTCGTTTCTCACCAAAATAGCTCGTTTTTACTTGTTACAAGAAACAATAATTTATCCTGTTGAATTTTTCTTTATTGGGTCGACCTGAATGACACACCATTCAAAGTATTTTTCGATCACTTCTTTATAGATGTCTGACTACCTAATCATCTTCATAAAAAATAATATTATTCTTGAGTTAGCTTAATTTCATATATTAAGCCCCTGTTTGATGGGATTGATGCTACAAAAAACTCTGAACCCGTGAATACCTAAATTTGACAACATGAAATAAGCATGAACAGAATCTCCAAAATTTGGAACAAATGTGTCATGATCTACACCCGAGCTTGACGATCGAGAATGAGAATGAACAGGATTTCCAGGATCTAAAACAAAGGCAACAAAATGTGACCTCGTCGTTCTTCCTATTCTTAAGTTAGCAAGAGAAGAAAATATAAGCGTAAGGCTATAAATTGAATGTAGTCATACCTAAATAATGATTCAAGGTCTCGTTTGGGAGTATTTCCATAAGTTGTAATTTGATTATAATTGTTAAATAAGGTGTTTGGATAAGTATAAAACTTTGGTGGTAGTCATATTAGATTAATGACATTAGTGGTTTCCTAATTGAAATGAATCATGTCCTTGGGATAGTGCACACTGCCCAAGGAGCTTCAACCTCGACGACCAACGACAAGTATGTGAGAATACCTCGAGCTCACTCATCGGAGATGATCCTTGAGGATACCAAAATTGGGAATATCACTAGGAAAGAGCTCAAGGTTATCTTGACCTCAATAAAAGGTCGTAGGTGGTAGGTTCGTACAAAAATTGTACACATCAGGGATTAATTGATAAAAAATGATGAAATTTGTGATTGAAAAGTTGTGAGTTCCAAATTTTAATTTCTATCAAACAAGGGCTGAAATTGTTTCATTCGACACTAGTCTTGACCATCAAGAGACCATTTTAGTAGATTCTTCCATATTCATGAACAAGAAATCTTGTTTGTTCGAATTACCCATCACCTAGTCAAAGGTCATTTGATTTGATGGACGATTAGGGTTATGGATTTTCCATATACTAGCTTCCCGTGAGTAATGACAATATCTAGCAAATCAAAAACAAGTCAAAGAATTAGTGCTGAATCATATGGTCAAGACAATAAATTCGACATCTTATATGGTTTCTGGGACACGTGGTACGATTCTTTTATACGAGAAGCAGATAGTTATGTCAACGAGCTGAGCCGAAAAAAAAAAAGCTCGGGCTCGGCTCGAGCTTTTTTCGGGCCCGAGCCGAGCCCGGTCAAAAAATAAGGCTCGCTTTTTTATTTATTTATTATTATTTTTTTCCTTTCTTAGGTAGCTTTTAAATTTTTTTTTTTAATTAATTACGGGCCGACCCCCCAAAATGGGGCTCGCCCCAGCCCGAGCCGGTGAGCTTTTTTGCCATCGCTAGAAGCAGATAATCACTTGTTGCGAAAGCAAATGAGTGGTATCGGTTCTTGTTTTTTCTTAGGTATCATTACTCAGACTTAAATTTACAAAATTGTATTTTTGAAGATCCAAGAAATTTCAGGACTTGAGGAAAACTTTGTAATCCCCTTTTGTCCTTTTAATTGACATAGAATCCTGCAATCAACTTGAACTTACATTACTAACAAAATTAAGTCCAAAATTTTTATAAAGTTATCAAAGAGACCTGACTGAACTTATATAATTAAGCAATAACAATAATATCTAGTCAAGCCAATTCAAGACTATCCAGAATATGTACTAAATAATGATATTTATCATTATAATGATAAACATCATAGATGTGTCAACTTAAGTGAAATAGTGAGATAGGACAGTTCAATTCCCCGCCCCCACCCCTCTCCTCTCACTCTCATGAAAATTGAGCTATCATATGTTTTATTATTATAATGATAAATAACATTACTCATAAGTATTAGTTTCCATTTTCTTTTACTAAAGACGAAAAAACTGAACTCTTAAATTACATAAAAACTATAGAAGCAATTTATATTGCTTATCTACGATTAATATCATTTTTATTTGTCATTTATATGTATGATCCCGTTGGACGTCGAAGAATTCGATCATTAATAAATGTTGTTTTATCATTTTAATTTTTACAGCACTTGCAGTTTGCATTTCTGCATTTTCTTAAACTATTTCTTTGTGGAATTAATGATTTGAGCATTCCTCAAATACTAAGCTTAGATTTACACTACTTTATAAAGAAAGTATTCTAAGGGACTCATTTACCTATCGAATAAGGTGACGGATTTCGAATGCTACTACGTGTTCACTACTTCAATTCCTATTGACTATCAACATAATAATGGAATGACCACAACGAGTAATCTCACTCATTGGCATATCAAAGAAGTTCAAGTTCTTGCATAGTACTCACAATTCCATAGAGAACTTAAGTAACTCATAAGATATTCACGTGTGAAAACACCTCTAGGTATATCAGTGTCATACTCATGAACTGACAATCGCCACGGTAAAGGCAAACTGCACTTTCCAATTGGTAGAGTGACTTATTCTTTGATCCAGACATAGTGCCAACTGCTATTAGCCCATCTAGAACAAATCTGTCTCAATCAAATTATGAGTTATATCTTTTGTACTTCACAATGTGAGCAATGATTCCTAATCGCTTACGCAAATTAACATGCAATAAACAATTAAATCGGAATAAATAAACAATATTAATTCAATAGTCAAAATTAAAATATTCATGTGATCTACCCTGAATTTGACCAGTATTTTATTGTAGTAAATTATGTCCTTTTAATTTAAAATGATCATGAATGTTCAACCACCTCATTTCGTTTGGTTTTTCATAAAATGTCAAATGATGACATTACTTAAATCCAGAATTTTTTGCTGTAATTATAGGAACCGTTTGGTAGAAAAAAAAATAAAACTTTTCTCTGCTTTTTGTAGAAGTACTTATTGAGAAAGCTACCTTAGAATATCTCTTTCTAAAAACTCTTTCAAAAAAGTACTTTTGAAAAATCATCCAAACATGTTCAAAAGTATTTTTTTAGTATAAGAAGAATCTTTTGGCTTTTTAAAATCTTATCAAACGGGCCCATAATGTTGAATCACTTCAATTTAAATGAAGAGTTCTCAACCAAAAAATTAAAAATTAGAAGATAACCAAGTTGATTTTGAATTTATCTTCCAAATGAATAGGTGTACAATACGCTATCAGCAATGTACTTGGTATGGATTTTTTTCTCGTGTAATCGCATTCTATATTTTAGTATATGAATCGCCTCAAGCAATATATATTATTAATGAATCTCAAGCTATCCTAATTGAATAATGATTCATATGTAGCATTATCTGTGCTTGTCATCAGTCTACATGAAAACCGGTTAAGTGATTCATTGTTCAATGTATCTATGTTCAACGATGGACAATAAAATTGGGGATTTCATTGTCACATAAATTGGTGTAAGCACTATTGCTACATAATAAGTTTGATTTGATTTTTCATTCAAACAATAACTAAATTTGAGGTTGGTGATACTTATAACAAAAATCGAAGACAATTGAATGCAGCACTTGAAACAATTTTCTCTGTAACATACACTACAACAAAAATTGTCTTTCGCAATATTTTTGCCGTAAAGTAAAAAGATATGGCAACGTTTATACACTGTTGCAAAATGCAAAATCCAAACACTACCATTTAGTTTTTGCAACGTTTTAAAAACGTTGCGGAAACTAATTTGCAATGTTTATTAAACGTTGTCGAAACTTTTGTGTCCATCTTTCACAACGTTTTAAAAATGTTGTTATTAATTTTTTTTTGCAACGTTTTTCTGAGTGTTGTCTTAACATATTACCAACGTTTTGTTGAGTGTTGGCGTTACTTTTGTTTTCAACTTTTCGCATCATTTTTTAAATGTCGTCGTTCTTCTTTTGCAACATTTTATAAATGTTGTCTTAACCTATTTGTGAA
>CAIGRT010088142.1:0-11869 GCA_903798405.1 Fraxinus platypoda
AATTATCCATTATTTGCAATCATTTTATATTTTCAATTAATCAGAAGTATTTAGGAAAAATAAACACAATAATCATAAATATTTACTTGCTTTTGTCAAATAGGAGTTAAGAAAAATTAGATTAAATAATACTCAGATATGTATTAAACTCTTGAAGATATCAATAAGATCTATTTTTCGAATTATCATATTACTACAATTATTAGGTTGATAAGTATCTCTTATGAAGACTGTGTTATCTGAAGAATATACAAGAGAACATGAGACGTACTTCACCACAAATTATAACATTGAAGATAATGACGTAGAAGATAAGGATGAATTGATACAATAATTGAAATCACGAGGAGCAGTTGTACTTTTTTTTCATTCAATCAAGTTTTGTCCCACTATATTTTCTCGACATGGTTTTAATGATGCAGATATTTTGTAATATGTCATTCAAGAATAATTGTTGTAAATAATAAATTTATTAGTGAATGACAATTATACCCCGCATCCCTAATTCTTCTCTATAAATATGAACTTTTTGTTATTAATAAAATATACAAATCTATTTATTTCTCTAAAAAAAAAATAATCTATTTTTCTCTCTAGTTTATAACAATTACGAGGAAATACAAGAAAATGTCCCGGTTGACCCAACCACATTTCCATACTAGCTTTTGACCACAAAAAAAAAAAAAAAAACAATTAAAACATATAAAATGCTAAATTAAATAACAAAACCCAAAAATACACTTATCTTCTACACAAACTGTTTGAGAGGAAGGAAAACCAACGCCGACGACAATCCATAGTCGAGATCCGGTCGGAGAAGCATCTCACAATCAAACGCCGACCACCGCACACGCGCTATTATCTTCAACAAGATTTTTTTTTTTTTTAATGAGATTGATTTTTCATTTTTTGTGTTTTAAATTGTTGTGTATAATGTTTATTCTTCATTATTTGGATATATTATTTGGTGGATTACATATATTTGTTGTTTTTGGAGCTTAATCTCGCCATAAATAGCTATTTCTTGCCATTTCCGACGAGAAACGGTCGGATTTGGCAGACTGTGAATCACGGTCGGCTGGGCAGACTATTTAACAGTCGACATTTTGGGCCGACAAGCTTTCAACAGTTGGCCCCTTTGGGCTGAGTGTTAAAATCGACCGTTTGGGCCAACTATTTAGTCGTCCCAAAGGTCTTTTTTTAATTTTCTGGTCAATTTAAAATTATTTTTAATTCTTTTCTTTTTACGATAAAATTTAATTATTTTAATTTTAATTATATAATATTATATTCTTTGTTAATTTAATGTTTTCAATTTTAAGTAAATAATATTTATATTCTTTATTTAATTTTCATAATTTCCTTTTGTTTAATTTGTTTTGTTTTTATTATAATTTTTTTGAAAATAGTTTTAAAATTTCTTAATTGCTTATTTTTTTTATTTAAAATTATTTTTTTCCGATTGTTATGGCCATTTGGGCTTTTTTTTTTTCATTTTCTTTTCAATTTAAAATTATGTTTTTTCTTTTTTATGATAAAATTTATTTTTTTAATTTTAAATTATATAATATTTATATTCTTTGTTAATTTATTTTTTTAATTTTAATTAAATAATATTTATAATCTTTGTTTAATTTTCATAATTTCCTTTCGATTTATTTTTTTTTATTATAATTTTTTTGTAAATAGTTTTAAANTTAAAATTATTTTTTTTCTTTTTTATGATAAAATTTATTTTTTAAATTTTAAATTATATAATATTTATATTCTTTGTTAATTTATTTTTAAAATTTTAATTAAATAATATTTATAATCTTTGTTTAATTTTCATAATTTCCTTTTGTTTAATATTTATTATTTTCTTTATTTTTGTCTGTAATTCGATTCGCTTAATTTTTTGAAAGTATGTTTATTCCATTATCTATTGTAGAAGGTTCTAATATTTGAATTTTTGTCAGATGGAGTACCATCTAGTTTTGGAGTTGAGACATGCTGGAAAATGTACGTGGAACAGTAGTTTTGACAGTTTTACTACTGTGATGGAATTTCTGGATGATCAGCACGCAGATATCCTACGACAATCCTTCATGTGAGAGGTACAATACTCTGAGTAGATTATTGATGCATTATTATGTCGGCTGCTTAAGCCAGTCGACGGAGATACCCTTCACTTCGACCTCGGAGGGCAAGGTCGCTACTTTCTTCATGTTTGAGTCTGCCCTCGGGACTGGACTGAGGATAACGGGCAACGAAGCAGATACTCACAGTACTCAAAGAAGCAATAGGCTGCATGAGATGTATTTTCAAGGCAGGGGATGATGCTTCTACCGCGTTGCTCGGCGCAATTAGGGAGTACGACCAGATATTGGGCAAATTGAAGTTAGGACTGATCTATATCCTTGAAAGCGTGCTGAGGTATCATCACAAGAAGACTTTGATCGACCTTTTCCATTTGGAAGTTGTTGACGACATTGATGCCTTCAGCAACTATCTGTGGACTCAAAGATGTTTTGAGGATACCGTTCATGTCTTCACCAGTTCACACCCAAAACCCAAGGGGTCCACGCTTAAGTACAAATCTTACGGATTGCCCTTGGCAGTGTAGGTAAATGTTTAACATAATCAACGTTAAAATATTTTTTATATGAATTTATATGTAATAGTTGTATGTGTTGCAGATCTGAGCATATGAGTCTGTTCTCCTCTTAGGTGCCTGGTTTTCTAGGCGATGGAAAACATGCTCCCTCAGATGTATCATTGGCGAGCATCCCGAGCAGACAGATGTCCATCTGGCAAACAGTTATTAGCCCTCATCTACAACCCTTAGGTGAGTGTTACACATTCGCGATTTATATTGTAAGTCGTTTCAAAATTTATCATACGATCATTAACTAGTTGAATTGTTAATATGTCAGCTTAAAGTCCTAACTAAGTTGACCCCATTGACGGATGAGGAGGTCGAGGTTTCGTACAGAAATTAACCATTCCGCGTACTCGACACGACCAGATGTCCGATTCTATCCTGGACTGATATGAGTATGTGAATTGAATATAATTTATTGATTACCATTTTGTATGAGTTATCCTATTTTAACTAAGTTAATAATTTTTAATGTTGTTATTTATTTGGAGCGCGGTCCAGTTGATCGGCGATCACCTTCGTCGTGGGGATCGCGTCCGCCAATGAGATCTCCTTCTCCACGATCCAAACTCCTCACCATGGATCTCTTGCACACGATCGAGTCATTATTTTCATGATCAGTATGTCCGCCTAACTGGATTTATGGAGGAGGAGGTGGGTGCGCTACGAGAGGAGGTAAGGACGTTACGACGAGAGATGAGAGATGAGATAGGCACGCTACGAGAGGAGATAAAGACGCTGCAATGAGGAATGAGCGGCGAGGTATCAATTTTATGTCATGATGTTGCAGTACTACGAGGTCATATAGCAGAACTTTAGAATGAGGTCGCAGTGCTCCGAGGCGATATAGCAGGCATACAAGGGGGTGATAAACGGGGTAACAGAAAGGGTGATGGAGAGACACACGATTGTGGACAGATGATGATGTATTAGAATCATTTTTGTTATCTGTAGAGTGGGAGGGGGTGGCCCCGATAGGGAAGGGAGAGGTGGAGGAGGATGAGAGGATGGAGGTGCTCGGGGCGGAGGGGGTGGCCCCGATGACTGAGGAGGTGGCGGTGCCTGAGGCGGAGAGAGTGACCTCGATGATGAATGAGGTGGCAGATGGAGGGGCTGGCCTCGATGACAGAGGAGATGGCGAGATCCAAGGCGGAGGGAGTGGTGGATGAGGAAAGGACACCAGTCGTGACAGAGGGTAAGAAGCATGATGTTGACGTGCCGAATGAGGTGGTCGGCTAGAGGCTGAGATTTTCATTACAACACGCTATTTCTCCCTTCACGACTGAGGCAAAGAGAAAGACATTCGTAGACGGGACGAACCCCAATCTTTTCCGAGAGGTGAACCATTCCAAGTGGAAGGCATTCGAGACGGAGTGACAAAAAATAATGCCCGGGTAAGTATTTTATAATTTTAGTGACGTACGCTACGCTAACTCGTCTATACTTCTTTTCACAGTTTTTCTGTTTCTTTTTTCAGAACTAGCCATGGGATGTGTGAAACGATGATCACCGACGCCTATAAGTGGTTTCACAACTTCACGAATTTGAGTGCTTGCTTGCCGACGATGTAAGTGTAATATCACAATTGTTATTTATTATGTATACATATTTTTTTGGTTTATTAAATGAAATAATTTTCTCTATTTTTTTTTATTGGCATTTCCTGATGTAGCACATCGATCGGCTATGGACTTATTGCACGATCAAGCTCGAAGATATTTGAGATCATTCGACATTCTTGGCTGAGCTATATTGAGCACCGAGTTCGTACGTGACGTTATCATTGAGTATCAGTCGTTCCAACTTATGGGTAACGAGTACACGGTGCCGAATATATGCTCGAGTGGGTTATAGGGATGTGGCCGAGTGTCGGGAGAAAGTCATGGGAGGGTTGTACGCATATGTACATTCAAGTGATCGCGAATCATCACTGCTTTACCGTGGAGATAGTCTTTGCTGATTCCACTATATATGTGTACAACTCTTATCATTCCTATCTAATACAAGGTCAGCTCGAGCGTTACCTGGAGCTGATGGCCATGATCGTTCCTTTGATGGCTAAACGAACGAGGGTGATTGTGCATGACAGATTAGCCATCGTGCGAGACACAACGACAGTGTGACAGTAGAAATAGTAAGTCCTTATAATTTTTTTAATTTGAAAACTTCGTTTTTCGTTATACAGTACCGACCAAACTAACACATTATTATTTATTTGCAAGGGCGATTGTGGCATATACGTAATAAAGTATATCGAATTTTTTAGTATAACACATAAGGTTGATGGAATCAACCAATTATGGACACAAAATTGGAGGAATTAGTTAGCGTGCGATTTGTATGAATTCAATTGTGATCCATGAATATTGTATATTTAATTGTTTATTTATTTGTGAAATAATTGTAAATAATGTAAACAAGTTGTAAATATTGAAAAAATTAATTGTTTATTTATTTGTGAAATAATTGTAAATATTGTTCAATTATCAGCGAAACCATTACACATTCATCTAATTGTCATTTAGGGAAATTTGACTTGTATAAAATTGACGAGTATACACTGTTGCTCTATACCTATGCGGTCAAGAAAACTCTCTAGTAGATGGTATTGTAGACATACGTGGACATCCGGACCACGCGGTTCAACTTCGGATGGTAACAAACTATTAAATGGGAGAATATAGTCGGAAACTTCCCCCTCGGCTTCATTCGATAGAGGAAATATAGTCTCGGAGTATGCTGCTCTCCAATAATCTGCTGGGTAATAAAGAGAGCATAAGGTTCTCGTTACAAAGCTTCTATACATAACTACCGCATCTGCATGCTCACATGAAAAACTCTCCAACTGAAATTGACTACAAGTGCAGGTGTTATCATTCAAGTCTACCATGTATGTCATATTACGTACACATTTCACGGAGAAGCGTAACTCATTCAGTGGTTTCACATTCAACTTTCTCTCAACCTATGTAGCTTTGAAAAGTTTATCCTCTTGAGTCGAGGCTAGCACGCTCGTGCAACTATGTGATTCTGCATGTCGGTCGTAAAACCACTGCTACAACTTGTTACGAATGCTCTCAATCATTGCAAGGATTGGTAACTCTCGATCCTTCTTGATTAATTCATTAAGAGACTCCGCATTGTTTGACGTCATCATGCTATATCTACGTCCTGAAAAATGTGATCGCGTCCAATGTTCAATTCCCATTTTTGTTAGATACTCTCATGCCGGGAATGATTTACTTTCTGTTTCCACCATGAATTTATTGCACTCTTCAATACTATAAGCTTCGACCACTCTCATGAACAATAAAACGATGTCTTTGCCCCGATACTTAATCTTCAAGTTGCCTTATATATGGTACATGCAATACCTATGATGTGCCTCAGGAAAAACTTCATCGATACCATTTATTACAGATAGTCCCCGATCAGTTACAAAGGTAAGGTCATCGACTTCCACGATTACTTTCTTCAACTTTGTGAAGAACCAACGTATTGACAAATTATTCTAGCTATCGCTATACCGAATCCAAGAGGGTAAATTTGGATGTTAGCATCTTGACACGTAGCAATAATTAACTTGCCTCTGTATCTAGATTTCAGAGTTGTACTATCGACTAAAATTAGGTATCGCATCGCATTTCAAAATCCTCGATTTCTATCCTCCATATCAATAAAAAAATGCAGAGGCAGGATTAGTTGTACCCATGTTATGGCAATACCTAGCCAATTTAGCATAGCTCTCCTCGACCGAGCCCATTAAGTCCTCCAACACGCATTTTTTGGCCTTCGAATCCTTCGGTAGCTCATAACCACTCTGTATTCTCGACAGACGTCATTAATGATGTTCGAAGGTTTGTAAATCGTCTGTGGGTCCTGATACTTGTGCATTATCTGTCGACCAATAAACAATGCTTGGGATTGCCTATGATCACTTCAACGAATTCCCACTTCCCAAGTATGTTCCCATGTATACTTGCGAACTACAAATAACTCATTCATGTCCATTTTCGTAGCTCGTAAACGTCAACGGAAATTGTCGTCGACGTAGATAATCGTCAACAAATATTAGTTTGATTTCTTCACTTTGAACTCAAAGTTGTATTTCAGTGCAATTCGGTGAGCAGCTTCCTGCAAATCTTTCTTTGTTTCAAATAGTTGCTTGACATACACATTCTCATCATCAGGAACCACTCGCGAAGAATTAGATGACAGTCTACTCGTTACAGCCCTTACGCTTCTGCCCTACTCATGTCTCGACGGGATAAAGTAGTCAAATCCTTATTTGTAAATTCATTATTATTCTCNGTTTCAAATAGTTGCTTGACATACACATTCTCATCATCAGGAACCACTCGCGAAGAATTAGATGACAGTCTACTCGTTACAGCCCTTACGCTTCTGCCCTACTCATGTCTCGACGGGATAAAGTAGTCAAATCCTTATTTGTAAATTCATTATTATTCTCATTGTTTGAACTACTGACGGAATTCTGTGTGTAACATCAAGATCACGATAAGGAACAACTGTCTCGATAATAACCACATCATCCTCACGAGCTATCTCCACTATGTCCCAAAAATCATGGCATTGTGATTGCCTCCATCTGAATCTTTGTGTTCACATTCGGTGACATTCTTCCTCACTAAAGTCAAGCAAAGAGGAGTCTGCACATTTTGTTCACTTCAGCATCAGATGCAACCTTCATGGGTGGAATCGGAATGGATGAATACTGGTTGAATTGAAATTTCAGTTCCATATCGTACTAAAAGAGATCGACTTTCAGCTTGTTTTGTAAATCATGGTACATTTCCACATATGATGTGCTCGATGTTATGGAAATTGGAATATCACTACGTATGTCACTCGACCATTTCCATACACATCGATCTTTTTCGTCTAATTCGAAATCACCAAAGTAACAAATTGGAATCACAATCATATCTGCATGACGAAACATAATTTTTAATTATAAAAAATAGTCGAAAAATTAGTCCAACCACTGACTGGATTGTTAGGATTTTTTTTAAAAAAACAACTTAACAGATGGTTGTTATGGCTGTTACGACCTGCATTTAGGCTGTAACAGCCGGCTATTATAACCATGATATATGCAGATAATTTTTTTTGTTGTTTATATTTAAAAAAATTATAGATCTTTTAAAAAAATTATCTACGTGTTAATCTATGTCAAAATAAGATATATCGATTAAAAACGTATACTAATTTAACGAAAACGAAATTTAACATACATGAATATACTTTCCGATTCAAAATGATAGACGTAAAAACAAATTATTGTTCATTGTTTGATCAATTTCTGAGATTTTCAGGTTGAATAAGATGAAAAGTAAAGAGTTTTTAAATGTGTTGGAATAAACAGATAAAAAAAAAGTTAGTTGATTTTGAAATTTTAAGTGGGAAGTGTTTGATTTTTACTTGTTAACTAAAAGGGTAGTATTGTCTTTTAGATAAAAGTGGTTTTTTTTGTAATTGTATTGTTTACTTAAGGATATCTTTGTATTTTACCATTCAAAAGGCCATTATAAAAATATGCAATTATTGAAAATTCAAAGTGAAAATTAGGGGGCTTGATTATGCCAATTTTAAAATGACTCGTGACAATTACCAGCTTTCGAATTAATTAGTCAATGACCCAAACTCTTCATTATTATATTATTCAAAATTGGATGTCACTGAACTTTCAATTTTAACAAGGTGACTTTAATGTGCGTTACCCACCCCCTAAAACCATTTTCTATACTTTAGGTTTATTTATTTTATTTTTAATTGATAAAGTTTTATAACGAGCACAATATATCTCTGTTCTATGCAGTAAATTATAAGTATCTCCTTATTATAATTTGAAAAAAAAAAAAACATAAATTGCTAATTTTATGGATCTTCTCTCGGTGTTTATTTTCAAGGAGATTAACAAAAACTAGATAATTGTATGTATGAGTTGATTTAACTAATTAATAATCTGTATAATTAGATTTTTTTTTTTAGGGATGGACACATCTGTTTCGTCCAATTCTGAAGAAAACCAAATCAAATCAAGAACCATTGGGAATCTTACAAACTATTGGTTTCAAATGTAATTACATAACTGAACTGATCAGTGCTACTTCAGTTCATTTCAGTTCAATTATAATGATAATAACTCATTTTAATTCTTGAATGACGATATATGTAACTTGAGTAAATGGATTCTCGTTTTCTGGAAGCTTCATTTCAAATAAATAGTACACGTAATTAGTTGTTCGTATACAATTTTAACTTTACTTATTCAATAATGAGTAGCTGGTCTCAAAATCGGATAAAAAGAAGAGGGTTTTCAAAATATAATTTTTTTTTAAAAAAATTCATATTTCAATTCAATTTATTATTTCTACGTTTTACTTCTACAACTTTATACATTTCATATTCATACAATTTAATTGTTCAAATCAAACATTATATAAATTCTATACATTCAATATTTTAATTTAACGAAAAGAAAAATTATTACATCAATCATAGTTATTAAAACCGACCTGACCCGGAACTCGCCAAACTTGTCAAAGAGCTGGTCGGTTTGCAAATTTTGATCGGAAAGCATATAAACCGATCAAGAACCAGCCTGTTTTAATAAAATTTGGACATCGGCCCGATCCATATTGCAACACTATATAGTATATACAAAAATATACAATTGTTTGGATTCGAATCTGTACAAACTTTATAAAAGACCATCTTGCTAGTCACTATGCCATTTTAACTTTAGGTTTTGCTATTTGTACACCAGGGTTGACACCTCGGTATACCCTAACAAATAGGGGGGCCTACACCCAATAAAAAAAATCGTGGGCCCTCCTTTGTAAGGGAAGCTGTACATCGAGGTGTCAACCCTAATGTACAAGTAGCATAACCTATTAACTTTGCTTATTTTGAAGCATTCATCAGTACACACACACACACACACAACATAAACTTAAGAGTAAAATTCTCACTTAAAAAATATTTTTTGTTCGGATCTATGAATAAGCAATGACCCAACGGTTGAACCATTGATCCACCGGTTAAACTAGTAACCCGGTGACTTGATGACTTATCCGAGTCAATGATTGGATCCGGTTCGATAACTATGACATCAATATTTCAATTGTCTGTGTAGCCGAGTTCATTAGCCGGCTCAACCCATTGACACCTCTACCAAGAACCAGACTGGACCTTTGTTGATTTTAATATTCAAAAAAAAAAAATGTTTCAAACCAAATGAGACCGAACCAGATAGTTCGGTTCTGTACGATCCCATACTCTTGTACACCCGGACCACCACTATTTTTTTCTTCTGAATTAGTTTGGGTGTTTCTGGGGAAAGTTCAAAACTTCCCAAAAGTCTTCATTCAATTACCATTAAAGATTAAACAATTTATAAATAGAAAAATGCAAGCAAATGGATTCAAATTTCAGTATCAATCCAGCTTTCAGTCTCCTTCTCAAACTATCAAAAGAAAAAAATATATATTCAAAGTCAACTTTCTCTTTATTAATTTTCCATGGAAAATCATCATCTACAAACATATACAGACAGCCTATATAAACATGTCAGGTTCATGAAGAAATAGAGTGAGAATGGTGGATTGAGCCCATAATCTTCTGTAGATCGGTTTGCATTTACTATATGTCTTGCAGGTGAGTTTAAATTAAATTGCATTAGATTAATTTAGATTATCTTTTTCTGATTAAGATTTCATTAATCTTAACCCTATCATTAAATTTTTGACTGAATTTATTATCAGGCCATAATCCTAATTGAAAAAAAAATGAATTCGGCAAATCACTGGGGAGGATCATTGGAAATCAATGGAGGCGATTCAACTACGGAAGATGAGAGGAGTCGAAACATGGATTGGGATAGAGCATCGATTTCTCACCAGCAGTATCAACACAATCTGGATGAAACGCAACAGAGCTGGTTATTAGGGCCGCCGGAGAAGAAGAAGAAGAAATATGTAGATTTGGGTTGCGTTGTGTGTAGCCGGACGGCATTGAAATGGACGTTTTGGGGATTTATTGCTGCGTTCGTTGTGATTGCACTTCCAATCATCATAGCGAAGACGGTGCCGAAGCACAAAAACCGGCCGCCGCCGCCAGATAATTACACGGCGGCACTTCACAAGGCGCTGCTATTCTTCAACGCCCAAAAGTGTACGTCGATTTTCTTCTACGTCCTTTTCGTTTATTGTTTATTCATGGAATCGGTCAATTCATTGTTTTTATCTGATTCGTTCAAAAATCTTAAATGTGAAAATTATGTGCGAAGAAATAGCATATCAATCAAGGGGAGGGTGCATGTGCCTTGCTTGTTTGGGATAGCTTAAAAAATACTAAAAATTTGATGTCAAAGTCGACAATTAATTTTAATTATGGACTTTACAACTTTTTTCAACTTTTGAACTATACATATTATCAATTTTTATCAAAATTTACTAAAATCTTTATCAAAATCTTCATAAAAAAAGCCTTGAATGTAAAGAATTAGTGCGTTAATTGAACATGAGTGATACAATATTGTCGAAAATCAGATCAAAAGATTCAATTTGGGAATCTAAATGGCATTCGCCCAATTCTAGGTAAAAAAAAAAAAAAAGTACTGTTATCTAATACAGGTTGATTTAACACTGATTTGTCATGTATTTAACACTAGATGTCGACACATGATATCGTCAATTAAATGTGCCTTATGTCGAACACATGATAGACTAGTATTAACCATTGGTACTAGATAACGTTAATCAGTTAAAAATCCCCAAAAATTGATAACAATTTAAATAAGGATAGTCACCTCATGTTTTTTCATTATTTACCATCGATTCGATGTTGATTCAATTCTTTAAACTTTTAACTTTTACAATTTTTTGGTTGATGATCTGAATAGGTTTTTAAAATATTGATTTTAGTTATATATTTTTTTTAAAATCTTATTCCACTATGCTAAGTCGTAATGATAGTGATTTGAGAACTGCATGCCACTAAGTCAAGGCAATACGTGTGGGCCAGTATTAATATAAAATAGAAATGTTATTCATTTTAGGATTTTACTTTTTGTACCGAACTATTTGTTCGGTAAATTTTATAATTACTCACATGCGGGTGGGCTCCATGTGAATAAAATATTATTATAAAAAATGGGGTCCACCCCAATGTGTCTTATATGTTATTTTTACAGATGAAATTCTT
>CAIGRT010088143.1:0-21157 GCA_903798405.1 Fraxinus platypoda
ACACCTGGAATTGTGTAATTTCTTCATTTTTTTTAGCTTAGGTCAGGCCTATTTATATAACAAGCCCAATAACAGTGACATTTCATCAGGTAGTCGTAGCTTCTATCAAATGAATGTATAAAACGGCTTCAAACCGCCAAAACGATCAAAACAAGTTTACAGATACATTTTTTCTCTTTGAAGTGAAAAGGAATATTTCTTTTCGATAATTTTCTACTTGTCCTGCATTTTTCTGAATCTTCTTTTGGGAATATATTCGTTAAACCCAAGATTTCATAAATTTTCACTCAGGTGCATTTCTCAACTTTTCTTGAAATTTCTAGACGCTTTTTGTGTATTATTCTTTTTTTTTTCCTGTCATTTTTGATATCATGGGTTAATGCAATCTATATTTGCAGTTCTGAATCTTTGATAGATTCCTTTTATGGGTATTTTTGAAATTTCTAGAAGTTGTAGTGTTTTATTCATTGATTTTCTTTATTAATTCGTTTTATATTTTCAGTTCCACTGAATCTATGATTGTCAGTTTTTGTTCTATCCTTGTTGATTTTCTTTGTCAGGTCAATTTATGGTTGCCGTTTCAAATCTTGGGTAAACTCTTTTATCTGATTTCTCAATTTCTTGAAATTTTTATGGACTCTTGTATTTTATTTATTGATGATTGTCAGATTTTGTTCAGTGGTTTTGAGTTTCTGTATTGATTCATTGCATGTTTGAAGGTCCATCTTGGATAAATTCATAGAAATCTCAAATTTCTTGAAAATTTTGGCAGCATTTCCTAGTGTTATTAGAACCATATTACACATTTCTTTTCCACCTTTCTGTTAGTTAGTTAATCCAGCTGGTATGATTAGTTTTAGTTGTTAGTTAGTTTGTTATTTTTGGCGCCAACCTTGGCTTCTATTTATATATCCTTTGTATGATCATTTTAGCAATTCATTCAATAAACGAGATTTAGTTTTTCCCTCACTGATTTCATCCTAATATGGTATCAGAGCAAATTTCGATCTGTGCACTTCTTCATCATCAATTCTGTTGAAGTCTGCAGTCATGGATTTGGTCGAATCAGAAGGGGCTCTTCATGTGCGATCAATCATGAATAAAAATCCCAATGATGAACCTTCAAGCCCCTATTTCCTTCACCATTCTGATAGTCCAGGATTGATGCTGGTGTCACAACAGCTCAAGGGAGAAAACTACTCCTCTTGGAGTCGTGCGATGATGATTGCCTTGTCGGTGAAGAACAAGCTTGGATTCATTAATGGAAGTATAATGAAACTAGAAAATACAGATGCTGAATTGATGAATTCCTGGATACGAAACAATAATATGGTCATATCATGGATCTTCAATTTTGTTTCGAATGAGATTACTGCCAACATACTGTATGTAACTTCAGCATTCGAGATATGGAATGACCTTAAGGACAGATTTCAACAGAAGAATGGCCCATGTATTTTTCAATTGAGGAAAGATCTGATGAATCTAACTCAGGAACAAAGTACCGTTAGTACATATTTCGCTAAACTTAAAACTATATGGGAAGAACTGAGTAACTATCGTCCTGCCTGCACATGTAGAGGATGTACCCATGGAGGAGTGAAAGAGTTGAACACACACAATCAAATGGAGTACATCATGTCCTTTCTCATAGGGCTACATGATTCCTTCTCACAAGTTAGAGGGCAGCTGTTGCCTATGGATCCTTTGCCCCCAATCAACAAGGTGTTTGCCTTGATTTCGCAAGAAGAAAACCAGAGAAGGATTAGCACTCAACTATCTGATGGAACCGACTTGAATGGAGCTGCTGCATTTGCTGTAAGATCTGACAGTGTTAAAGTGCAAAATGGATCTGGTTTTTCTATCAGTAGCTTAAGGCCTAAGAATATTAAAATGAAGGAAAGGCCCTACTGCACACATTGCAACATCTACAGTCACTCCATTGACAGGTGCTTCAGGATCCATGGATATCCACAAGGTTATAAGCCAAGACCGAGGGATAACTTCTAGAACTCCTCTGGCTCTAATTCTGTTAATCAACTCTCAACTCCATCTGATTCACAGAATGAAGGAAAGCAACTTGCTATGGGGAACTTTGTCCAGAGTTTGAATCCTAATCAGTATCAGGAGTTGATGTCAATGCTAGCCACTCACCTGACATCAAGTGTCACGGTTAACAATCAGAACAATGATATCATATCGTATGATGCAGGTATATGTCATTCTATATCTGTCAATCCCATTTTTTCTTCCAAGGAATTTTGGATAGTGGACTCAGGCGCCACCAAGCATGTGTGTTCCATTACTGATGCTTTTGAGAACATGAGGATCATTGATGGCTCTAATGTAACTCTGCCAAATTACATACAGATTCTAGTCAAATTGTGTGGTGATGTTAAATTGGGGCCAAAGCTTATACTGCATGATGTGTTATGTTTACCCCAATTCAATTTCAACCTATTATCAGTAAGTGCCTTGACTGCTGGTTCGCAACTCACACTTAATTTCTTTCATGATGGTTTCATCATCCAGGAGGCCAAGACCAAGAAGATGATTGGCAATGGTGAATGTTTGCAGGACCTGTATGTTCTTGACACCAGAACACTGAATTCTATTTCTAATGCATTTGTTAACAATGTCTCTATGCATGTGGCATAATAGAGACACTAAGAGTGTTCGATTCAGGGCACAAGTGGATGATTGTTCGAGGTTCACATGGACTTATCTCTAAAAGCATAAATCAGACGCTAAGAGTGTTATTCCCAGGTTTTATAATATGATTCATACTCAATTTAATGCCAAAATTAAGTTGTTCGGATCTGACAATGCAAGTGAATTGGCATTCACTGAGTTTTTTGCTGACAAAGGAGTTGTGCATCAATTCAATTGTGTGGAGAGACCTCAATAGAATTCAGTGGTAGAGCGTAAACATCAGCATTTGTTGAATGTTGCTAGACCCTTATACTTTTAGTGACGGGTTCCCATCAAGTTTTGGTCAGAATGTGTCTTAACATCAACTTTCTTGATCAATAGAACTCCATCTCCTATTCTTAAATATCAGACTCCATATGAGATATTACATGGTAAGCCTGCTGACTATTCTGGACTGAGGGTTTTTGGCTGCTTGGCATTTGCTTCAACTTTAACTACACATAGAAATAAGTTCCAGCCATGAGCTAGAGTATGTGCTTTTATTGGATATCCCTCTGGAGTAAAATGATACAAGCTATATGATGTGAAGCTCAAACAAATCTTTTTATCACGAGATGTTGTCTTTCATAAAAATATTTTCCCTTTCCATACAGTCATGGAAGCTGATCAACTGTTAGATCCATTTCCTGACCTGTCTATTTTGCTTCCCTTCATCAAAACACATCCACATCATCAGTTCTATATAATCTTCCTTCAAGTTCACCTACTGCAGCTCCACTTCACCTATTGCAGCTCCTATTTCCCTCGGAAAGATCTTTATCTTCTGATAATCATCCCTCATCACCAACCTTTAACGTATCAGACCACAATAATACCATTACTATACCTGACACTGGACTTCCTGAGAACTTCTTCAGTTTCCATACTCCATTCTCAAAGGCCTTCCAGACCCCTAAGTATCTTAGGGATTATCATTGCAATCTTCTTTTTCAAAAGCCTATTCATACTGCTTCCCCACCCCATCATATTGGCCATTATATATCTTATGATCATGTGTCCCCAACCCACAAACATTTCATACTGAATATGTCAACTCAGTTTGAGCCCCATTTCTATCATCAGGCATTCAAATACCCAGTGTAGCGTGAGGCTATGAAAGCAGAATCAGATGCCATGGGAGAAAATCATACTTGGTCAGTGGTTTCTTTGCCAGCAGGAAAACATTCTGTTGGATGCCGGTGGGTTTTCAAGAATAAATACCCATCAGATGGCACGATTGAGAGGCACAAAGCTCGCTTAGTGGCCAAAGGCTATACACAACAGGAGGGGCTAGATTTTTTTGACACATTTTTCCCAGTAGCTAAAATTGTTGCTGTCAAAGTTCTCTTAGCTCTTACAATCCACAGTAAATGGAATTTGATCCAACTTGATGTTAACAATGTTTTCCTTAATGGCAATCTATTTGAGGATGTCTACATGGATATTCCACTTGGTTATAAGGTTCCTCATGCTGTCAAACAGGGGGAGAAACTTGTTTGTAAATTGCATAAATTGATTTATGGCCTAAAACGGGCATCAAGGTAATGGAATTCAAAATTCACCCAAGCACTTCTTCAATATGGCTTTCATCAGTCCAAAGCTGATTACTCCTTATTTACTAAGGGTTCTGGGAATGATTTTGTAGCATTACTCGTGTATGTTGATGACATTATCATCACAGGGCCGAACATTCACACAATTGGTTTATTGACGACATTTTTACAATCCCAATTCAAACTCAAAGATCATGGAGCTTTGAAGTATTTCTTAGGCATCGAGATTGCACGTTCTACATCTGGTATTGCAATTTCGCAAAGGAACTATGCTTTGCAATTACTTGAAGATCCAGGTTATTTGGATTGCAAGCTAACCAACACTCCTATGGATCTACATATTCGTCTCAGCAATCATGATGGGGATCTGCTGGCATATGCTTCTCACTATTGTCGCTTGATTTAGATACTGATTTACTTAACATTTTATCGGCCATATATCACCTTTACATAAGTCGAGTCAGTTTATGTCACAACCTAGGATGCCTCATCTTAAGGCAATCCATCGCCTTCGTCGTTATTTGAAAAATAATCCAAGACAAGGCATGTTCTTCTCTGCCTTTTCTGACCTACAATCGCATCACAAAATCCGAGCCTTTTCAGACGCTGATTGGGGATCACACCTTGACATTAGGAAATCCACTACTGGTTTTTGCGTCTTTTTTGGATAATCATTAGTGTCTTGGAAAGCAAAACGACAACCTACCATCTCTCGTTCCTCAGCTGAGGCGGAATACAGGGTGTTTGCTGCCACTGTTAGCGAAGTCCTTTGGATCAATCAACTGATGAAAGATTTTCAACTCAGTATTGTGTCTCCAGCAATCATCTTTTGTGACAACCAATTCGCAATCCAAATTGCCAATAATCCCACATTTCATGAAAGAACGAAACACATCGAAATCGACTGCCATTTCATTCGAGACAAAATTGCAAATGGTGTTGTTAAACTGCTGCCAATCTGTTCCCGTCATCAACTTGCTGATGTGTTCACTAAGCACCTGCATGCTTCTGTTCTACTTCCATTATTATCCAAGATGTGTGTAAAGAATATTTACAGCACCTCTTGAGGGGGAGTATAAGAATCGTATTACACATTTCTTTTCCACCTTTTTGTTAGTTAGTTAATCCAGCTGGTATGATTAGTTTTAGTTGTTAGTTAGTTTGTTATTTTTGGCGCCAACCTTGGCTTCTATTTATATGTCCTTTGTATGATCATTTTGGCAATTCATTCAACAAACGAGATTCAGTTTTTCCCTCACTGATTTCATCCTAATAAGTGTCTGTAAATTTCTTTGGATACTTAAATGTTTAATCATTTGAGAGAATTGTCATTTTCTGGTTATTTATCCCCTTTCTTGGGTTTCTTCATTTAACATTTGATTGTATTTTAATTAAATCTTTAAAGTTTCGATATAAGATGTAGAAAACTCATGCACGGAATTAATTATATAAATAAAAGAGAGGGGTCATATGATGAAATGTGTATTCCCTCGAGGGGTGAAATGGTTTATGCTTTAAATGGTTTTTGTAATTCATTTTTGCTGTCTCAGTAGGTTCATAAATGGAATTGTTGATAGAAACCTGAAATATAGAGAATGCGTTATATAATAAGTATGAATGACATTTGCATGATACATATTCAGTTTTCACATTTGATGAATTCGTGACTTTGACAGAGGAAATCAAAGAGAAAAATTGGGTTCGACTCCAAAACCTAAAGAAGGCTTTCGTATGCATCCACCATAACTGGAAAATCCCTTCTAAAATGTTGAGGTATTTGTTTGACACCTAAGGAATATTACCGGTGAACTGGCCTTAAACAGATAGAGTGAGATTTGAACTTGAATGTTTAATCATCTTATTTATCATGTTGTAATGAATTTACACGGTGATTTGGTAATATGATCAACTGTTCCAAATCAAGGCATACGATAGGTATCCTCACAAATGATAGTTAGAATACAGAAACCCCTTTAGAATACATGTAAACTTGCTCTAGAGAGATAGGGAAATTTTCAAGTATAGACTTGGCCCCTTAAACTGATTCGCTATGATAACGAAAATGCTTTCTTCTCATTAAAGGGAAAACAGTTCTCAACAGGGAGAGAGTGATGCGATAGCCATTGAAACCACAGACTCGTCTACTGGGAACAGAAGTGTTTATAAACCGCTGAGGGAGAGTGATGCAATAGCCATTGAAACCTCAGGCTCGTCTTCTGGGAACGGAAATGTTTTTAAACCACTGAGACCTAAGTTTTGGAGAACAAGAAATATGTGGTTACTGGGAGAGAGGTCAATGCTCCAATGGAGACAAATGCTGGTATGCTCATGGCCAGTCAGGTATATTTTAAATGCACATAGCAAACATATTATTCTAACTGTTTTCTTAATTTAATGCATTATTTGTTGTTCTTACACAAATTCTGAAACAAACCATTATCATAATGTATTGCACTTAAAAAAACTTGGAACAATATTTTTCAAGTAATATGCTATATTTCCTCAAGCTGGGATCATCCTTTCATTTTATTAGTTTCTCAACTCCCACACTTTCAATTTTGACAGAGTTGCAGCCGCGCGATGCTAGTTTTGCAGCAGATCCTAGACTAAATTCCACTCCAATTCCAGCACAGCCTCTCTCTGCTCCTGTAATTGATTCCTCCAAAAGTAATGCTGCTACTTCTCGTCCAACTCCGGCACAGCATCGCTCTGTTCCTGTAATCGGTTCATCCAAAACTAGTGCTGCTACTTCTCGTCCAATTCCAGCACAGCGTCGCTTTGTTCCTGTAATCCGTTCATCCAAAACGAGTGCTACTACGGCGACTGGTGTTCGTGCAAGTAACTTTCTTCCTGCGTCAGCTGGAGTTCGGCCAAGGGAAAGTAGATATTTTCCTGAAGGTAAAAATCGTGGGAATTTATGCTGATTGGCTGGAAAATGAGGACGATGGTGGTTGCAGCTAAAAAGAGGGATGAGCATTGGCATCGTGATTGCCAATTACTAATATACACAAAGCGGTATAGCTACAAGTTTATGATCTTAAAGTGTCACTCGGACGGAATGGAAAATTATGATCTCATGCGAGTTAATGGCTCTTACTCTAAATCCCAAAGGGAAGTTTACTGAAAAGAAACTAATGCTGATGGTACTATAGGCCTATAGAGGATTTTTTTCTTTTTTTTTGGAGGACGAGTAGTAATCAAGTACAATTCTAGTTTGTGATCTATTTTTTCAAGAACGAATAATGTACATTGTGCTTGCTTATAGTTGTAGTATAGCATTTTCGTAGTGATTGGATTACTAATTCCTAAAATAGTTTTCTCCTTCACTTGCAGCGCTGCTAATGTGTTAAACGTGCAAGCAGTCAGGGGCGGATCCAGAAAAAATTTGGACACGGACTGAAACGCAAAAAAAAAAAAAAATTACACAAATAAAAAAAAAATTACTAATTTTTTTTTTACTTAGGATCTGGGCTGGAGGGACGGGTTGTAGTAGACCGACCGGGCAGGGATCTAGGCGGCTAAGTAGGTTCTTATCGGCCTATATACTGTTGCGTTAACTCTTGCCTATTGTTCAATTTGACTGCAAACCATACCCTCTCTGCATAATGGTATGACTACTTTTACAGGAAAAATAGAAGGACCGATTTGCACCAAACATGAAATAATGGGGTCTCAAGTGTCAAGAAAAATCGAACCCAAGTGCTCCAAATGATATAATTTGGCGACCCCAGATGCAAATTTCCCTTTTATATAATACTACATAATATATAAATAAACAAATCGTCTGAGATTACAAAAAACAGTAATTTCAGCAGTTTGGCACACCAATTCTAGCGGTCACATTCCATTGGGAAACTCAATTGGATTTTGATTTTTTAATTAATTTATTTCTCGACTTGTTTCGGACTATTTGAAGGAGTTGGAGTTGGTAAAACGGTACTCATTATGGAATTGATTAACAATATTGCCCCCACTCCCTAAGGAATAAGGAAAATAAGCTTTAGTGAAACAAGCTAGCCATAGCGAGACCAAATGCGGCAAGATCGAGGACTTTCATATGATCATAATACATACTTTTATCTATCTTAGCGAGATTCCCAATGTGATCATAAAAGAAGTCTTTCATTTTCCGCTTACCACTATTCCTCCTATCTTTCAATGCCCGAGGAAAGAATCAAATTATTTAGCGTGATTAATCTAATTCTAAAATTGTTGTGATTCGTGGAAAAGATGTTATTATAAAGTTTGTTAAGACGTACTCANACTATTCCTCCTATCTTTCAATGCCCGAGGAAAGAATCAAATTATTTAGCGTGATTAATCTAATTCTAAAATTGTTGTGATTCGTGGAAAAGATGTTATTATAAAGTTTGTTAAGACGTACTCATTTCACGATGTCTATTTGGACATACTAATAACTTACATCGAAGTTCATCTTATAGGTGATGATACAAGTTAGTAATCAATGTACTCTTTTATTCACATGAGTTGAACATGTCCATTTGATAGGGTGTTTGAACATAAATTGTCACCCTAGTCCACAATCACCTACGGCTACAATAGAATGTTTGGGAGACGAACAATGGTATAAAAATAGAACTGCAAACAATTAGCTGTCGGTACAGTTTACTCCTCATGATTTTTTATTTTTACCAATTTTGAAGTCAACTTGTTAGTTGTCCCTACATCTCCAACGTGTATCTCCTGGGACAGTCGACGATTAAGTGAAAAGTTTCAATTATTTTGTCCTAATCGAGCTATTATATTCTAGAAAATACATGCAAAAGTGGGATTAGTTTGATAATTGGTTCATGAATAAGATATTTTGATTATCTTAATACTAGACGTTGAGTCCCAGATTGATTAACATTTGAATATATATATGTGTTGGATGGATAACCTTATCTCGTTTCTTCAATATTTTACCTAATTTTGTACTTGGAACGCCTTATTAAAGAAATACAAAATGGATTTTCCGATTATTTAACTTGTAATAATATGAACTGTCAAAATAATGGATTAGACGTGTAGATGCCTGGGATTCATTGAAAATAATGATGTGTAACGAGATTTTGGGGCTTCATGTTTACGAGTTATCTGTTCTAACTTTGTTCTTGAAACGGCATAATCAATTTTAATGTTTCGCCCTAAATCTCGGCTTTTACCCAACCTTCGAAAGTTATCAATGACTTTGTTTTTCTAAATCCCATCAAACCAATACATAGCATAATACATGTGATGTAATAAACAGTAATCTTACTGCATGGACAAGTTGACATTGATCATATCACTAGTATGTTTAGAAGTGACAACACAATCATTTTCCACAAAGAGTAGCCATGGTTTGTCACTTTGGCCTGATTAAAAGGGCAACATACACAAGGAAAGCTACAATAATCAAAAAATAAAAAAATTGTTTAGTACAAGAATATTCATTGATGCTTATCTTCCTTAAACCACAAATTTAATGAAGCATTTAAAAAATTGGTTAGAATGTACCTACAAGTTAGTAGGATGCTTTCAATTGGTCATCATTACAAGTTACTCCTCGAGAGTAAATGCATCTACTTTTCTCAAAAATATAAATAAATTAAGTCAATTCTAAACGAAATAATTTTATGAAAAAATTGACGGTAACGTAAGAGTTACTTTCAAAATTATTAATTTTTTAAGTGAAAATAAAATAAAAATTTTCAAACATGTTTAGGGAAAAAACTATAATTTATTATTGCCATCTTGACTTAAAATAACACACCCAAATTAAATTAGTGAAATGTAGGATCTTTCTTATTCTATTCAGTGTTCAATTATATTTAGGGCGTGTTCGAGAGAGATTAAAATCGAATTAAAATTGAAAACTAGTTGTTATTGTTGACTTTTATTAGATGGATGAGACCTAATAACGACTATATTTTCAATTTTAATTGAATTTTAAGCTTAGCCAAACATGTTCTTAGGAAAATAGAGAGTGAAGAAGGTGGCCCACTATAACAATAAAGTTGCTTTCTTTCTTTAATTAATTATAATCCATTCAATGTAGGTAGTGAGTGGATCTTCAACATATAATTAATTTGAAAAAATAATTTTGTATTGATATAGTAATAATTTGCATTTTTTTATTAGTTTATTCATGAATCCACGAGTCCTAAGAATGTGTATTTAAAATGTGAAATTAAAAATGAAATTTGATCAACTTATAATCTTGAAAAGACTGTGTCAAACATGGTCTTAATTAGAAGAATAACAGCAAATATAAATAATAGAACATAAAATAGCATAAATATATAAATTGAACTCCTTTCCATTCATGTACCCGGATCCGGATCCAAATAGTCTATCTGGCCGAAACACAAATCTTCCATACAAAATTCTCAGAGCCTGCAACTGATCATTTGTTTAATCCTATTTATAATAATAAAAGCTCCCAAAAATGCCAGCTCTGACAACTAATATCATGCATAAATGTAAAAAACAGTAAATATTCAGCAACCCTAGTACCCAGGAAAAAAAATATAAAAAAGAAATAACCAGGATGGTGACATGGAGTCATGGAGATGATAGTGCTATGTCGCCGTAGACGGTGGTGGATATGGTGGTGGCGGTGTCATTCAAGAAAACCAGTTTTGGTTAAAATGGCATTCCTCAGTTTGCTGAGATCTCTTCCTTTAAGGGTCCTTCCAACACCTTCCAACATAGAAAATGAAGCAATCTGAGTTCCGGCAAGCTTCTTGGCTAAATATTCATGCGGCGGAACCATTTCTTCACCGTCTTCAGTCTCAAAATCATCATAGAATCTTTTCTTGGTACCATCATCAGAATCACATTCATCATCCCATAAATCCTTGTTTGATGAGTCCCTCTTTAAAATCTTGGACCAGTCGGGAATGTCCACCGGAGCCGATGACTGCCAGCCAGTGCCACTGGTAACCTCTTGTGCTTTTGGGATCACTCTCGGTGCAGAAGATGAACTCCATGCAGACGTAGACGATGAACTGGATGAATGTTCTTTGGCTTTTTTCCCCTTTGAAGAGAACTCCTTGAGTGAAGCCCACATGTCTGATTCTTGAAAATCTTCTTCTTCCAATGCTTTGCCTCTCCTTCGCAAACCTGCCATGGCTTGCAAATGCAAAAACCCAGAAATGCCACAAAACTGTTCTCACAGTACTCTATATAGATAAGATCGAAAGTGAAACGAGGTTGTCTGTTTGTGCGGCTAAAATGTTATTTTCAATCGAATTAATAAGAGAAAAAGAAGTGTGTAAGAGAATAATATCAGGAATCTACCTTGTCTTTGTTTCAAAACCCTCCAAAAAGAAGCAAACTTTTCACAGTTTTCTCGAATTAGCTCTCTGAATAGTAAACCAAACCAACAAAAAAAGGTAGCAGAATTTATGTGAAATAGCAGAAACTACCTTTCTGTGGCTTGCAAACTTCCAAAGAGAGTCACAGTTATCAAGGGTCCTAAAAACGAGAGAAAAAGACAAAAACGCCACAGAGATATGCATCTATTGGCCATCTATACAGGAAACTGAAACAAAAAGTTAAAACCAAAATAATGGCCTTCACATGAAAATCTCAGTTTATTATATACTCTTATCTGAAAATATGGTTAGAACTTGGACTCAAAGGTGAGTTTTTTAGTGAATAAAAAGTCCAAAACACCCTCAGAAATTTGTGCATGGGGATGGACCAAAAAAACAAAAAGAAGTTTGAAAGGTACACTTTACTTGGGAATAGGCTCTTAAAGAACTTAATAACCCCAAAAAAAAGTGTCAAGATTTCAATATTTGCCCACTACAGTGAGAAGTTAAGTATGGTTTTACATTAAAGAAACGGTGTGTAAATATAGGAATTAAATTCATGAGAAGTGTTAAAAAGTGTGTATTTTGATAGGGAAAAGTGGAAGAAAAGGATTGGTCAGTGATTTCTGTATGCTTTATCCGATTTATGAAGACAACTAAGCTTTGCATTATAGCAGAGAAAAGAAAAGGGCAGACTTTATTGAGATGCCTAGGAGGGGGTGCCAATGGATTAAATGTACTTGGTTGGTTGATTGCACATTGAGATTTGTGGTGTGTATTGTTTTGATTTTGATTTAACTGTGACTCAACTTCTATCTTTTACAACTTTTCATTCTTCAATGCCACCCTCCCTCCTGGCTCATGGGATTATTGCCCAGATAACTGTGCAAGAGCAACCAGCAGTACTATAAACAAGAGAGAGAAATAGCCAGAATTCAGTTCTAATCTTATTTCCAGATTAATTATTACTACCAAAACAAATATATTTTCATCATCAATTTAAGTGATAATGAACATCCCACTCATTCGCCAATAAATAACATTGATGTTAAATAGCCTTGCTTTTTCTAAAGACTCCAATTAGAGTAATAATATCGTTTTAGTTGTGTTCATTATTTGTTTAGGTGACAATGAATCTCCTAACTTATTCTCCGTAGAGAACCTTTATTTGATAGTAAAATAAAGGGTTCCACCCCCACCTAAAATGGGTGATAAATAGCATTATCTACTTTTCTTAGTCATAGTGATTCACCTTTAATTTGAGAGGTGTATTTACTTTTCATTGTAACACACTTCTTTCGTAACGAAGGAGATTGTTATGTATTTTTTTTTTCATACCTCTATTTTTATGTTATTGTACACATGTATATGTCTTAACAGAAACTGTGCAATGGTAAACTAAAAAAACTTGTGGTAAAACTAAAATATAAATTGTAATGCGATAGATTAAATAGTTCAGGGATTGACAACTTGGCATTTACTTTTCTCTCCCGGTCTATCCAATAGAGAATTAAGCTCAATCCCAAGTTGTCAATCCCTGAACTATTTAATCTATTGGATAGACCAGAAGAGATTCATATACTTAGGGTCCATAATTTTGAAATCGAGGGCTCATTAGACTTACACACTTGGTCCACAACTTTTGACTTGGGGATCAGGATCACTCAGTTATGTGGGGGATATATGGGGGGTGCGGGGGTTCATTTAAAGGTAGGTCTTAACTCAAATCAGAAATGGCTTTAGATGGATAGGGACGTAAGAGTGGACTCTGGAGGTTCATGTCAACCTTTCATTTTCTTGCACGTACTACCCTAGCACCACTTCCGTGTATGTAAGCCAAAACATCTGTGTACGTTTGATACGTAATAATATTAAATAAAATAATTTTTTAATTTCTTTTTCCTACAAATTATTGACAATATCTTTTGGTGCTAATTGTTGTGTAGAAAGCTTGGATAATTAACGTTTAATATGCATAAAATAATTTTAAAATACGCTTTTCGAACAATATGTAGTACGAAACATAGCAAACAGTGCAAAGTCAAGCGCAATCCATATGCATTTATGGTTATCAAAAGAATAATACTATTTAACATCACTGATGTTACAACTTACAATATCAATCTAGGTGGCTCTAAGTATCATTAAATAAAATATATAATTAAATAAATTACATAATTTTACGGAACATATCACATAAACTATAGGTGACACTAAATTTCATTAACTTGATAATTTCAAAACTACATGTAGTAAAGAAAAAGCTTATTTTTGGGAAATGCTAATCATGACATCCGAAGTAAGATAGCATTAAATATTAAAGAAAAGCACTCAATACATTATCTTTGGGCACAGAAAGTGAAAGAAAGCATTTAAAATTTGCGGAAAAATTAGTGCACCTTGAAATGGTAAAATGACCAAAATATATTGAATAAATTTCACTTCCTATCTTATGAAAAAAATACAGTTCATCTGTATTTACTATTTGGTTCGTAAATATAGAATTCGAATCTTATGCCAAGATCATCGACCATAGTCCACCATTAGTTTCTCATTCTCTCCTATTGGAAAGGATACTAGAAATTGGAATAATAAATAATCAAGAAATGGTTGAACCACAAGAAAATTTACAACCAGCCATGAGGTGCAGTGCTTTATTGATTTGAAATTGAACCATATGCAGCTACTATACTGAATCTGTATTAAAATGATACCAGATAAGAAACTAATGTACAAACCCTGTCTTGATTTCGTCTTTTCACTTTCGAGCAGCATGGTAAAGCTCCAAATAATCAAGTGCAGGTCGGTTCCACGACCAATCTTGCTCCATAACACACTTACATAATGAATTGAACCATTCCCGTCCATCGTACCAAGCAGTGATTGCTCTAAAAGTATCAAGTAGAAGTGAGTCACAGCCAGTAATATGCAAAATGATAATAATAAAAATAAAAAAAATAAAAAGAAAGAAAGAAAGAAGAAGCCTATTTGTGTGTGGTTTGAGAATTTTTCTTTTTACAGCATTTTGCATTTACAAGCCGCGCAATTTTTCAGTCTCCTGTATTTTTCCTCAAAATTAACCACAGTAAGAGAAAAAATAATTTTTTTAATGAAATACTCTTTGGAAAAGTACAAAAGAAGAAATCTGAAATGAAAGCCAGGTGCGCACCTTTATGGCAAGTACTTAAAAGAGTAGACAGAAATTCGACTCACCTATTGAGAGCATAATCAATGCCAGCAGCATCTGCTCCGTCAAAATTGAACCCATTTGGTTCAAGACCGCGAGCTTGTGCTCGTTCTTTATCATGGTCAACATCAAAAACTGTATCGTAAAGTCCTGCAAGACAAATTTTATAAACAATAATTTACTCTTTTGTAATTATGTTCGCAACCAATTGGTAGTTGAGTGACAAACTCTGAAGCAGACACAAAAAGAGGGCAGCATTATTACTACAGTTTTGCTAGTATACGAGGCCCCCATGTTACCATCCAATTTATAAACAGTTTCCACAGCAATACCAATATTCATTAATAACATTACTTGTATGTATGGTAAGATGGATTAAACAATACTCGAGAGTATTATGAAAGAAAAAGAAGTTGAAATCTTGTTCATTGAGACTCTCCAATATGGTCTAATATTGTATACCAAACACAAACTATTGGATTACATTGCACTATAAACTATAACAAAACTACCCACCTCCAGTTTTACGAACGACAGCTATTGAACCGTATCTCATTGCTATGAGTTGAGTTAGTCCACATGGTTCAAATATAGAAGGGACTAAAATGAAATCGGCAGCAGCATATATCTGCATAAAATTTAAAAGATCAAAAGTTAAGGTGTGCTACTGCAAATGAAATTTAAGTAAATATGTGTCAAAATAAAATGAGCAAGTTCGGGGATTCTACCAAGTGAGAAAGGGGCTCGTCATAGGTCAGACACAGGCGTGCACGATCATTATGCGAAGAATGCAATTGATTTGCCAAATTAACAAAATCATTCTGAATCCGAGGGTCAGGAGCTGAACCTAACAAGACAAACTAATAAAGAACCTCCTATCAGAATAACCAACAGAATGTTAATTTATCATTTGCTTCTGAAAAAAAATGAACTGGAGCTGTGTAATGGTCACTTGATTTTGGCATTTTGTTTCAGTTTGGTACTCAATTTAAAATCCTTTAATTTTTCTAACAGAATGTCTGTCCCAAAAGATGTAAATCTGATGTGGTACCAACAAGGATGTCTTCCATGTCAGACATTCCATTAGAATACCTAACGGATTTTAACCCAGTGACCAGACTAAGCCTCCTTTTGGCAAATTTATAAATGGTTTATAAAGAGTAATAGTAGTGTGTCCCACGAAATGTTTGGACAATAACGAGTAGTAGTTATGAATGTGTGATTTTGGCTTTGAGTAGATTTATAAACCATTTATATATTTGTATCCAAACAGAGCGTAAAACATAAAGTAAATTTCAGTGACCACTTCGGAACATAATAAAGTTCGGTCACTAACACAAAACTAACAGTGTTTTTAACCCTCCAGGAGTTCATTCACATGCACCAATCACCCACCACGGGCAGGAAGGGAGGAAATTAATTTGAACACGACTGTCATTCGTTCACACAAGGAAGAGAAGTAGAGAAAATAAAGAATACCTGTCCATTGCGTTCTAGGGTGCGCCAGATAGCATGTTTAATAAGGTGTATTCCCTTCTGGTGAGTTAAGCGGGTGATAATTCCTACCAAAGGAAGATCTGCCTTTTTCAACCCAAGTCTTTGCTGCAACGCTTCCTTTGCAGCTTTTTTTCCTTCAACAACATTTTCTGAAGTGTAAGACAACTGTAATGATGAAACAGATTTGAGTTAGATAAGGAAATTAATTTCAGAAATTCAATCCTCAAGCCCTAAGATTAAAAGAAAGAAATGAGAAAAGAAACAGCGGAGTGCACATATATGTTAAATAATGCTAGAATAAACTTAGTGCACATTTGACAAATATTATTGAATAGGCTGGAAAGTATAATAAACAGTATTTTAGCCAAGTATCCAGTGTTCTAAAAAGTGTAAAACGTGGTTAAGTGTGAAGACGAAGCTTCAAACTTTAAGCCTAGGAAAGGTTTTGGCATAAAAAACGTTTTCTTATTTTTAATATTATTTTAAACTTTTAATCATTTTAAAAATCATTTAATAATTAAAATACTACATATCAAACATCTAAAATTATAAAATACTATATTTACTTAATTGAGTCCTAACATTAGTCAATTATACAATTTTCAAGTTTTCGAAATGCAAAAATTATTTTTCATATTTTCAATTTTTAACTAAACAAATCTTACTTCAGAGATTTATAGAAACTTCACAGACGCTTTTGGAGTTTGCGACAAAATAACGAGTCTCAAAATCATAATTATATAATGTAAATAACACAATAGCTTAAATCTTATTTAAATATTTAGATAAAGTTTTGTACAGATAAAATCTTTCAAAAACTTGAAAGTAAAGTAAGTGAAAAGGTTTTTTTTTTTTTAAATAAAAATTTTTAATAAGCTAAAGTCAAATAAAAGACTATTAAAACAAAGGAAAAAAACAAAAAAAAAAAACTAATAAAACGCGCATAGGGAAGACAAAAGAGAGGAAGGAAAGAATTCAGGGGAAAGAAAAAATTCAGTCGTTTAGGAATTAAAAAAAAAAGCATCTAGGCTCGAAGCGAGGCGTTTAGCCCAGGCGAATTTTTTAGAACAATTGTACTATCTAATCCTCCCCCACCAAACATGCCATTATATTATTATAGTCAACGAGCCACTCAATCTAAGAGAATAGAAACTGAAACACCGTTCTCCCCACTTTAGACATCCAAACATCATACATAATTTTAGAAAGAAACTTTAATTTTTCTAAGTGATGCCATTCTCTCATGGCCAAAAATGGAATGATGAATACAGACAAGTTGCAAGAAACTGCAATTTACTTACAGGAATGAACTTATCATTGTATGGGTCCCATATGTCTTGGTCAATTCCATTTAGAATACCATGAAATTTGTAAAGGTGAGGAGCAATAACAGGATTTCCAGAAACCTCCTGTGAATAAGTGGGGGATACCTGCATGCCCAAATATGCAGTTTTAGATACAAGAAATCAAATCTCTGCTTCAACATCATAAGAAATGCTCAGTCACCTAACAGAGAAATCTAGCTCAACTAATGCAACCAATAAACAAGGTCAAAAGTGATAGGAGTTTAGTGGGGAGTCCTTTAAACACTTACAGTCGTAGCCTTATCCGAGTACTCCATAGCTTTCCCAATCAAGTTTGCTCCAAATTCAAGATTGTGAATAGTGAAGACAACTCGTGCTTTATTGAGGCCATAATGTCTATAATGTTTCTTATACAACCATGCAACTGGAGCACTAGACCAATCATGGCAATGAATTATATCCTGGTACACAAAAAAGAAACAGTAAGTTGAAAATTTCTGCAGTATTATAAATTCAATTGGTAAACAGAGGTGTAAGTGAAAAATCTGCAGTATTTGCATTTATTTATTTAAGGGTGGAATAGGAAAAAGGGTCTGATAACATTTGCTTGAAAGAGTATGTCCCAATAAATTAGCTAGACGCCATAGACATAGCAATATTAAGCAGGAAAATACAGCCTAACAGTAACAGAGAAGAAAATTTGAAAACAATCAGAAACTCAAATAATCAACACTTTTCTTGTTGGGATACTAGCTCTCCTCGTAATGCCACTAGAAAAACATTCTTATCAAGAGTTCAGATCTCTTATGTTGCAATAGAAATGAATCAAATAGATTGAAAATATCCAACTTTATCCTTGATGTGGATTGGAGCTTACTGGATGGAATCCACTTTGCAGAAGAAACTCAAGAGATGCATGGCAAAAGAAACCAAATCTTTCCCCATCATTACTGCGACCATATATGCAACCCGCATAAAAGAATCTGGAATAGACAAATACACATAATAACTCAAGAGCACGAGAACAATAAACAAGTTTGTTCAGTACCGTACACTAGTAACACTTCATATTTTGCAGATTTAAATCTTATTCAGCTTAAGAACAAGTTCTAAGCAAGAGTTTATGAATTAAATATAATTCACCAAGATCTATTATAATAAGTAGATTTTCAAATAAGATGAATACAACTACGTGTGCAGTTGCAGTAAGAATCGCCTAGTCAACTCAATAATCAGCAGCATAACTACAGTAAACAAATCACCATCTCCTCAGCACCAAAGAAAAATGAAATGCATTTTTGGCAAAGCTTAAATTATAATTTAAGCTGGTTAAAATACTCTTTATCCACACATTTCACACGATCCATAACTTACTTCTCATTTATTATCCACATGTTCCGTAGAACCATAGCTTATAATACTGAAAATCACTACCAAAACATACTATAAATAGCATGCCACCGAAGAGGTAATTAATATGATAAACAAACAGAGGAAGAACAGGTATCTTGAACTATGAAGATAAGAACAAGCTCAAACAAAAAGGTACAAACTACAAGCCACAGACAAGCTGGTAGCACTTGTAATTACCCATTTTGAGGCTCCAGAAAGTATACAGGAAGGCCTTCAACTTTCCCAAACCAAACTTTTATTTCAGTCCCACCCCAAGAATAGCTTTTGTGAAACTGGAAGTCCTCCACCTGCTCCATAAACATGTATCATTACTATGGATGAAAGTCACAATATACTTTATCAATATTTAACAAGGAATATATGATGCAGTTGTAGAAAGAATATTTCAGTACGTGAGTAGAAAGCAACGAACAAGAATGAGAGAGAGAGAGAGAGAGAGAGAGAGAGAGAGAGAGAGAATTTAGATGGAGAAAATATCAATTTATTCAACCATCAAGTCTAATTATTACAATGCAAAGACCTCTTTATATAAGGTTTCAAGAACCTAACTTAAGTAGGAAAACAACTAGAAAATCTATTAAAGTAAACCATAATTGTTTCCTAAAATAAGTATTTATATGGAGACTCTTCCATATAAAACTAAAACCTAATTATGATACCAAATTCACGTAGAACGCAACGACCAAGAATGAGACTTGAACAGAAAGGAAGAGAAAGAAAGAAGAAAGGAGAGAGAATCAAGAAAGAAGTTAGGAAGAGAACTTAGCTTAAGGAAACATACTGAATCTTACATTGTTAAGCTTCAAACAATCATATTTTGGAAGAATGATGTCCACATGATGGTTCATATCCCGAACAGCACGTGAAAGACTAGTGACAACATCACCAAGACCCCCCACCTGCAAGAGATCATAACAATATCTGTTATAATCATGACATCAGTAGTAATAATACGTGACTTATAGTTTATATTCAAAAATATTATATTAGTAGACAAGATAATACAAAAATTGTGTAGAACTAGATACATTGTCAGCCTCTTACCATATCTCATGCAAATTAGACTTACTACTTATGAAGTTGGGGATGTGGGACTTTCCATTTTTGCCAAGAGGGGAAATCATAGATCAGGCAGTATACGGTACTCAGAAACTCTAACTCAGCATCCTTGCTAATTTAATCTCAGTTAACACGTGGATTCCTTCCTACATGCATACAAGTGCAAAGTAAAATCTAACCCCCAATAAAAAAATCTACTTATTTTGTACAGTATTGCGGCAATGACATTTGTATTGTACTTTCCCTTATCACCGATATGTTGAACTCAAAATTCAGATCACGTGATAAACTAATGATTGCTTTCATTTCAAATTGTCCATTTGAGTGGGTGTAATGAGAAAATGATATATTTGGTTTGATATTTGGAAATCAAAAATTTATTGGACATCCCAGAGTGGGACATCCTAGAATGGAAAGTGTGGCAAAAACAATGGGATGGGGTGAGTACTGTAGATGAGGAGTTACCCCTGCATTAGATATAGTTTTTCCATTGTTCTCAGGTTATTTGCACCAAATAAGAATCAGAGGGTTAAAGTATTGATAGATTGGCTATCTAGTATATTTTCAGGATGTCAGTCTTCAATCATTGAACAGGGTGCACTACATCCATTATTATTCTCTCATATTTGCACACTTCAGCACGTAAGAAATTTAGAACACAGGTTATAGTACAAATGAGCTATGGAATGCCTATCGAACTGCCATATATTACCTTCGCAATAGGCGCCATTTCAACTGAAATATGTACAATGTGCATAGGGGGCTCCTTCACTACTCCTCCGAAGACAGGTACATGGTAATCCATCGCATTTTTATTGTCAAAAATTCCACCACCCTCTTTCTCAGAGAACACAAAGTCCATCACATATGCATCCAACGGAACCTTGACTGAAAACGTTAGGAAGTAAGATAAATGTAGAGTATCTCAGTTAAACAGCAAATGTTAATATGATTTTTAGTATATCAACAATATAACCCACAAGACTCCTAATGATACACCTCATCAAGGAGTTATTAACATGTCATGTTATGTGAGCAGGCCACCAAAAACAACTGAACACATGAAGCGCTACTCTGTCAGAATTTAAGAGGCGCAATGTATTTCCAATCTTTTTTTTTTTTTTTTTTACAGCAGAACATATCGACCCTTTA
>CAIGRT010088153.1:0-19420 GCA_903798405.1 Fraxinus platypoda
AATTAATAAATATTTTTAATTAATTAACTAAAAACTTGATTTTTGCATTAGTCAAACTTAAAACTTGATTTTAGAATTGTGTATAGATAATACCTTACTTGTGAACTCTTCCCTTTATTCAAAATGCATTTTTCTCTTTTCACCGTACATTCTCAAATAAAACAATATTACATGTAAATTCAAAAAAAATCATTCTTTTTTAACTACACATTATTCAAAAATTCATTATTTCAAAATATAATTTTCCCCAAAATTTAATTTTAATAGAGTCCAGACAAGAGTGAGTCAATTAGGATCAAAACATCTCAACACGTAAACATGGCGTGAGCTGCAACGGCGAATCCAGCACCCGGCAAGGGAGCGCGACAGCTCGTGCTGGATTTGCCGGAATTTAAAGGTGCGGCAGCCATGCTCAGGTACAGTCCATACACAATGAAGTTACATGCTTACATGGAATAAGAAAGGTGGAAGAAGATGAGTGTATTCGGCCATTTTTCTCATTTTTAGATTTTGGGCCTTTTTTTAGTTGAGCTTTTTTGTTGGAAAAAAAAAAAAAAAGTGGCCCACGAAGAATTGTAAAGGAAACAAAATTAAAGACCATTATTATCATAAGACATTTCATCTGAATTCTGACATTTTCAAAAAATTTATATGTATTGATGATTTGAATGGAGATTTATTATGTGAATTGTGATAATTTATGATTTATGAAATTTGGGGAATTTGTAAATTTGTAAGTATGTGATATATGTAATAAATGATAAATTGAGAATTTTGTGAATTATGTGATTATCTGTGATCACTGATAAATTTGTGTTGAAAATTTAAAATTGAAATTTAATGATGGTTTAGATTTAAGTTTAATTTATATTTAATCTGTGAATTGCATTTATTTTTCATACAGATTACAGAACGATTTTTTCAATCGAAACGAAAGTTATAACCTAATTCTTCTAGTGGTGTATCTAGTCCCGCTACTACTTTTAGTGTATTTACGTATAGATTGAAGAATTTTTAATATTGTTTAATTAAATATTAATAAACGACTTTGTTATTACGATTGTTGTGTTGATGATCAATGGTCAACGGTCAATAATCATTCTAACCGACCTCCAATTTTGGATCTGTCACTAGTGAGCTGACAATTGCGTTCAACTCTACCCTAGGGGCTCGTTGCGTGTCCATAGTTGCCTATTTATTTAGAAAAATTAATTGACTCATATAACTACAACTTGCATGAAAAACGTAGAAAGCCGCTAGCTCGCCCCCGCTGATTTTCCAAATTTCATGCTAAGTACGAACAAAAGTTCTAAACTTCTCATTCTCGACAAAAATTATTGGCTTATGTCCGCAAAACTAGTTAACCTCCCATCCCTTGTCCAATGCAATTTTGTCCAAACGTCGTTTGATTAAAAGCTTTCACGTGACAAGTCACACTCATCCTTACCGTTGAGGTCCTTGAGGACGAGTTTCGAATTGACACAACGTAAAACAGAGAGGCATAAATGGCAATCAAAAACAGATAATAAATGTCCTACAACTATGAGAAGGAAAATGTTAAAAAAGGATAAAATTTAATCTAAAAATAATTTTTTGAAAAATGTGTGTTTATAAATGATTTATACATCCTCTCAGAGTCAAATATCAACGCATTCATAACGACTACTCATTTTTGAATTTGCCAAATGGAGGCTAATTAAAAAATAATTACTTATTGTTAAGTAAAAGAAGCGATGGAAAGCTTTTAAGGTTTGTTTCATTTTGATTCTTTCAAAAGTAATTTTTTTGGAAGTGTGTTTGTGTCAACCTGTAATTAAAAAGGATGAAAAAATTACTAAAAGAAGATGAAAGATAATTTTTTTGCAATAACACTCCTTGGACATCCTCAAGGATAGGGATGGAGGGAGATGGTGACGTAGCTGATAATAAATGGGTGTTGTGTTTTTATTTTTTTCAAACTGTTCAATCATGTACCGATACACGTCCTCCCTGTTTTTGAACCGATTGTTGAGCCTGTTTGTATAACACAATTGAATTATTTGAGCGCAAGTTGTTAAAAATGAATGTGTGTGACAAGTGATTCTCAAAAGAATCAAAATCAAAACGGGCTAAGTCATTGTAACCAAGCAGGAAGTTGAAGGTGGCAGCTTTTGCTTTATAAATACAGCACAGACTACTCTGCATTTTCCCTGCAAAAACTTGCCGGTTGGTTAGTTGGTTAGGGCATTGTGTCAACTATGGGAAACACAAAAATGGCTTACTCTTCTTCTTCCTCCTCTCTCTTCATTAATTTTACGGTTCTGTTTCTCGTTCTGTTTGCCTCTAAACTTCTTGGCGCCGCCGCCTACCCCACCGCCAAGCACTACCCTATCCGCCACCGCCGCCACCCCCACATTGCCTCTCATAACTACAGAGATGCACTCACCAAATCTATTATGTTCTTTGAGGGACAGAGATCGGGGAGACTTCCTCCTAATCAAAGGATTTCTTGGAGGAGAAACTCTGGCCTTTCAGATGGCTCAGCTGCTCATGTATGTGTGCATTTCCTTTACTAATAAATGATCAGTTTTGTAATTTTTTGCTTATTTTAACTGGGTTTTGCTTATTTTGAGTTTACATGACAATGCAGGTTGATTTGGCGGGTGGGTATTATGATGCAGGGGACAATGTGAAGTTTGGGTTTCCAATGGCATTTACCACCACTATGCTTTCTTGGAGTGTTATTGAATTTGGTGGGCTTATGAAAGGAGAGTTGCAGAATGCAAGGGAAGCCATTCGCTGGGCTACTGATTATCTTCTCAAAGCCACTGCTCACCCTGACACCATTTATGTCCAGGTTTTCACTTTTTCTTCTCTTATTCACCATTAATATGGCAGTTAGCCAGTTCAAAACTTTGTCAAATCTTATTCACCAATAATATGTGAAATGTAGAATTTGTCGAATCTTACATCAAAATGAAAAGTAGCAAGCGGAACTTAAATAAAAGAAGCCCCAAGCCCCTCTTCTCCGCAATAGTATGTTAAAATGGGGTTGTGATTTGGGGATTTATACAGGTGGGGGATGCAGGGAAGGACCATGCTTGTTGGGAGAGACCTGAGGACATGGACACTCCAAGAAGTGTTTTTAAGATAGACAAAAATACCCCAGGCACTGAGGTTGCAGCTGAAACAGCTGCAGCTCTTGCAGCAGCCTCTTTAGTCTTTAGAAGAAGTGACCCCACTTATTCCAAGCTCCTTGCCAGAAGGGCCATCAGGGTATAATTTAAATATTAATTAACAATTAAATGCAGAAGATGAATAATGCAACAATTTTGTCTGAGGTTTATGTTTGGTTTGTAGGTGTTTCAGTTTGCTGATAAGTACAGAGGCCCATACAGCAATGGACTGAAACCATATGTCTGCCCTTATTATTGTGATTTTTCTGGATATCAGGTGAAAAAAATTCTTATCTTTTTCTTGCATTTTGCTGCCCTTCATTAATCTTTTCAACATTGTAGTTGTTATTAACGATCTAAAGAAAATGAACTTTTAGTAGCCGTTTCTAAATTTATTGGGACCAAGACTTTGTTTAAATTTATGTGTATTGATCATTTAAGGATGAGCTGTTGTGGGGTGCCGCTTGGTTGCATAAGGCCACCAAGAGCCGAATGTACCTTAACTACATTCAAGCAAATGGACAGACCCTTGGTGCTGATGAATCTGACAATACATTTGGTTGGGACAACAAGCATGTTGGGGCTAGAATCCTTCTTTCAAAGGTCACATTCTAAATAAGTACTTCTTGTCAATTAATTCTTCTTCTAGTCTTTTTGTATGATCGTTCAAGTTACATTCTTTCAGGCATTTCTTGTCCAAAAGGTTCAATCCCTCCATGATTACAAAAGTCATGCAGATAATTACATTTGTTCTCTAATCCCAGGGACCCCTTACTCTTCAGCACAGTACACCCCAGGTTTGTCCTCCTTTATGGCATGTTTGGCAAGATCGATTGAGCCATACGTGACTGTATTAGGAAAGAAAACTAAGTTAGAGCCTTTTCTAATCTACTGTCCGATTGCAAATAGTAATGTGCGCCAAACATGCCCTTATGAGTTTAGACGACTTTAATTAAGTGGATTTTTTAAACTAATGGAGAGAAATGTTATCAGGTGGGCTTTTGTTTAAGATGAATGACAGTAATATGCAGTATGTAACATCCACATCTTTCCTGCTGGTCACTTATGCCAAGTACTTGACCTCTTCACACATGGTGGTTAATTGTGGTGGAGCCACTGTCACGCCAAAGAAGCTTAGAACACTTGCCAAAAGACAGGTACAATCCTTTCTCTTTTGTTACTAATATAAAATATTACACACTCCTATCGATGCGCCAGGTCGGGATCTTGGGTGCGACGAGCTTGCACCGGGATCCTGGGCCTTGTGAGAAGTGGGCGAGGGAATTTCCAACTCCACAGTAGCTGCTGTGGTACTTTTTTAAGTGAATAGTTCGTTGACTTAATTTTCTGATAATCTGAAAATATCGAACATATAGGTGGACTATTTGCTTGGAGATAATCCCATTAAAATGTCGTTCATGGTGGGCTATGGTGCAAGGTATCCACTGAGGATCCACCACAGGGGATCATCTCTCCCTTCCATAGCTACACATCCAGCAAAAATCCAGTGCTCCGCAGGGTTCAGTTTAATGAGTTCCCAGTCTCCCAATCCCAACATCCTGATGGGGGCCATAGTCGGTGGGCCCGATCAGCACGATCGCTTCCCAGATCAACGGTCTGATTACGAGCAATCGGAACCAGCCACTTATATTAATGCACCCCTTGTTGGATCCTTGGCATATCTTGCTCACTCATTTGGCCAACTCTAAAAAATTTACCAAATTACAGCCCTTTTCTTTTAGATTTCCATTTTCAGTTAACTTTTATTTCTCTGTTTATGGTTGATTAGTAAGTACTAATTGTGATTCTCGAGTTTCTGCGTCGTAGTCGAATGAATGTACTTGAAATGGGATAGTTTGTTGGAGTCGAGTCGGGTGGCCGAGACTAAAGAGTTTTCGAGCCATAAGAATATGTGCACGGTTGTTAAGGTTGCACAGTCTATGATGTATACCTCATTATTTAAGTATGTCTTATATTTAATATTGTAATGGATGATTGTGACTTTATGTATTAATGGGTGGCATTGAGTTGCTTTTGAGTATGTTGGTATTGAATAATATAATCACAGATGCCTAGGAATTTATAGATTCTCTGAACGGAGTGCTGTAGCGGTCTCGCTAGATTACTCGTAATTTAGGAGTGAATCGAAAATTACATCTAATCCTAAATGTCAAATGCAAGGTGACTTAAAAAAATTAAATCTACATCAGATCTCATTCAAATCTACTTAAATCATAAGAATCAAGAATGCAGTGAGGTGCCTAAAACTTTTTTTTTCCCTAACAATAAAAAATTTATAATTTCAAAATTCAAATAAACGAGTTGTTTATTAACATGTTTTTATAATTTTCTGAAAGTTCTTTGTCTGACTAGAAGAATTTTTAGAGTAAGTTAATCTAGTTTAAATGAGCTTCCTCGTAAAGAAAATAAGCTATGAAACAGCCCTTAATTAGTTTGATATTAAAATGTTTCAAAAAAACCAAACAATTTATTTTTAAATAATATTATCTAATGTTAGTGAAGTTCAAAAGCAATCTAGATGATAGTATATTATGGGTTCTATTAAAAAAATCATATATATTTAATTAAATTTATAATTTAATGATACAAATGTCGATACCTAAATTGATGTTAAAGATCAGTGATATTAGATGACGTTACTCTTTATTTTGTACCAAAGAAAACAAATAATTTAGTGGAGCACAGTTTGGAGGGAATCGGATTGAATATTTTACCGTTGTTTTTTGGGGCCCAATATTGACCGTTGGATCTGTGTGATGAAAATGGAAATAGAATATAGCATGTGATGTGGGGAACTGTGAATCACGTGGTCTAAAGGCTGCATACACTGTAGTGTCAGAATCTGCAAATGTTGACCGGAAAGAACAGTGTTAATCTTACACGTGTCACATGCCAGTTCTCTCCGCTCGACTTACTCTGTAAATCGAGAATTACATAGAATTTGATTTTCATTTCATTCCTTCCAACCTCAATACTACTTGTATTTAGTTTTATAGATCTTGGATCCCATATGAGCTGCATCTATGTTCATGTTTAGTGTAAATTAAAAGTTGATAAAAAAATTAAAATTAAAATCAATAATTAATTTTAATCACACATTCCTCGAATCCATAAAACTACTCTGGTACAGTGTGAAAAATAAGAATATAGCCGCGTGAATCTTCATCAATTCTATCCACTTACTGGAAAACCAGAGAAATTGTGGGCTATATTTATAAAGAACTGAACTTGGAAAGTGGCCTGGCCTGGACAGTTAAGCAAAGTGACGGTTCACTATGACTCAGGCTCGTGGGCAGCTTCCGTGGGGGGAAGTTACACTGGCCACGATGAGTCGATCGAGGGGAAAGGGACGCTGATTGCATGTTTCAGCTAACCGGGACTACCAAGTTGATGCATTAATTACCCACTTATCGATCTATACACCAGAAACGATTCAACCAAATCTCTTTAGAAACTTGAAAATTTATTTATGTCCAAATATCAAGTTTTCCTTATATCCATACAACAGAAACATTACTCGTCACACATACATATAAATTTGGGCATCTCGTTGGGATTAGAAGATTGAGATGCTTCCTCTCTGCACCCTTTTTACTGTGGATCATCAACTGCCAAAGGAACAGATTTTACCTGAAACAGACAACGGCCAACGCATTATAGAAATTCTGTGTACATTATTCATGCAATCTGTTACAAACTTATTATGCTTTTTCAAGATTGATAGGCTAAAACTACTGCCGCAAGTTGAGTTATCTCACCAAGTCACGAAACTTGAGAATGTAGAACATCTCAAGATAACGTCGAGTTTCACGACGCTCGAGTTTTGATACGTATTTCCAGAAGCCGTATACTCCCGCCAATGTCATCAGCCTCTCCGAGTAAATTTTCCATGTATACCTTCATTGAAAACGATTAATGACACCCGTGCACTAGTAAAGCTCAAGAATGCAAAAAAGTATGTAATAGTAATAAGAATGCACCAACTTTGCAAACTGCAACCTACTGATCACATGTTTGGCTAAGCTTCAACCAAATATTAAAGAGGTTAAAATAAACAGCAATATGTGTTTCTGAATGATGCCCTGTATATATTTCAAGTGAGCTCACCTGTCACGATATTCAGATTTCAAGCTTGGATTTATTGACATATATTCAATCTTTGTAATTCAAATAAAAAAAAGTTTGACTGAGCTTTAGAAGAAGAAATAAAGTAACTTCTTTAACATGCTTGGCGAGGCTTAAAAGCCCCCTTAACGTGTTTTTCTTTAACAATATCATCCATCATAGTTCATACTGTCAAAAAAGCCCCTCTTAAGGGGGTTTTAAGCTTCACCGAGCATCTCTCTGTTTCCAAAATATTTGGATATGTTCCTCTTTCTTTGATCTTAAGAATAATTAATTATTTTGAAAGTAAATCTTACTTTAACGTCAACACAGGTAATGGCTTAATTTCAACTTTGACCAATAAAATAAAATCTTATTCACTTAATAATTAAATTTTTAAGCTTAATTATCTAAACATGCTCTTAATCATCCAGCTGCAGAAATCCAGTAATAAACGAACACGAGATGGTTTATGTCCTCGAAGTACATACCTCGTCTGAATTCTTTGAAGAGATCCTTCTGATATTGTAACCCAATAGCTTGGATCTTCATTGCATTTTTGAAAGAAATCCACCATGAGTTCAGCAGCCTGATCGGGATGATATGGATCAATGTGAAACCCGGAAATGCCATCTTCAATAATTTCCAAAGGACCACCATGGCAAGTTGCAAATGTTGGAAGGCCTGTGGCCATGGCCTCGACCACCGTAAGTCCAAAAGCTTCATAAAAGGCAGGCTGAATGGAGAAGAAATAATTGATGTTTGGTCAAAAAATTCATTTATTGGACACAAATTTGGATGCAATTGTCACTGAAATAAAGAAATCAACATAGATTTCATGCCTAATTAAATAAGGATTGTGCTATGTGTACACAATAAAGAAGTCAAAAATCATGTCAACTGTAAAAAAAAAATGGATCATGCTATGTGTACATAATGATGTACACATAGCCTTACACCCCCCTCACATGGAGGGGGCCCACACACAATAAAATATTTGTGGGCCCCCCTCCATGTGAGGGGGTGTAAAAGATTGTGTACATCACAAGGTGTACACATAGCATTATCTATTAAATAAATAAACGTGTCCACTCCAACATAATTGCTTAAACTTTTAGATGGGGTGGTTTAATAGAAGGCAAAGTTCTTGTTTTCAATTCATGTAGAAAAATTGTGTGTCAGGCCTTGCGAAGAAAGTAAATCCAGCCTACACAATGAGTTCTGAATGTTGAAAGTAAATAAATGTGTATCTTCTCTAACAACTATATTTTTTAGATGAGAATATGGGAATTTAGATGCAATTGTCTGACAAATAAAGAAATGAACACGAACATCAAACCTGAACAAAAATCCCCCTCTTGTCTGCTACATAGCGATAAAGTTCACCATTACGCGCTCGATTTGTTTGGGCTGTTATCCATATTATCTGGCCATCTAGATTGTATTGCTTAATTAGAGAATGCATCTTCTCAATTTCCACAATTTCTTCTCTATCATTTGATTTTTTTACATCAATGGAACCTGCTACCAAAACCAAGTTCGCTAATTCTCTGAGCTTCGGATTTTTAGCATAAGATTCCACCAATCCCGTAATGTTTTTAACCCGGTCAAGCCTTGCCATGGAGAAGATAATGGGTTTCGATTGATCTTTCAATATACCACTGCATCAAGTAGAGTAAAGTTGAAGGTAAGGTAAAATAGGCTATCAGCAAATAATATCCTCCATTATGTTGCTTTCACAGAGGAAATGTATATCAGATAATATTAAAATATTTCGTTTTTCTTCCTACAAGGAACATTCTTTTAAACCTCGAACTTCATATACAGAAAAAAAAAATTTCTCCATAATGGTTTAAATGTGATACTTATTTTGACAGTACTACTTATTTCAAACTTTAACTGCATGGGAAAAAAAAATTATTTTATCCTTTTCTTCCCAAAACGGTTATGAGTTTGTTATTTATTTTGAAATTACTACTTATTTCAAACTTTTACTGCATGGAAAAACCATGCTCATCACCAACGCAGCAAGGATGACAATAACAGGAATGTTCGTTGATAGTTTATATGTAGTTTGCATTCTTCCAATCCATTATTATAGTTTGAAGAAAATACCTAATCAACTGGTCACTTACATGTGCTCATCATTCTGTTCGGGACCAAATAGCATCTTTTCAATTGAACCATGAAGAGAAGTCAGTCTTCTTTCATTGTCAGTGTATGGAAAATAAATGCAGTCATCTGCTCCTGGAGAAACTATATTAAACTTGGTATCAAACACATCGATGCCATGAACAACGCGGTATAGGCCTGGCAGAGTGAAAGCTGTATGACTTTCATACTGACCAACAGTATTCTTCCTGAAAATAAATCATCAAAAAGAACCAATATGATATTGAATTTCCATTACTAAACGCATCTGTATTAACGAGTCAAAAATTTAGCAGAACAAGAAAATAAAGTTGATTTTTTTTTCTCCCAAGTGTAGTTTAAGTAGGGGCATAGACAATCTTGTTACAAGACATTGCAATAGGTCATATATACAATCATATATGTTATCCCCCAACTCCGAGAGCAGTTTTTTTTAAAAAATGAAATCAGAAACACACAAAGCAGATACATTATAGTGGTTTACCCTCAATATGAGAGTCAATTCCACTGGCTGCTGTAGATTTCTCACTATAATGAAGAACGTGCTTACAAGAGTTTTAACGTCTCTATCTTGTCTATTTAAGAAAGCTCTCCCCCCACCCAGAAAAGAAAAAAAAAATCATTCATATTTTGATAGGAATATATGGGTGACTTGTATGAATGCCCAATATAGCCAATTGGGCTCCACATAATCCAACATTATACGTCTACAGGTTCCATAGTATTTCCCAGCTACACTAGAAAACATTGGATTTCTTTTCATCTCTAAGAATTATTGGAGTGGTATCTCTACAATAGGATCAGAGAGACTGTGGAGCGGCAGAAGTGGAACACGTTGAACAATAATGTGCATGCAAATCTCTGTGGAAAAGGAACTCAGGATCTGGACCTGATTAATTTTGTGAAATTTTGCAATAAATTAAATTCGGGAGAAGAACCATAGAAGCATCAAAAGGAAAATAAAAGATGTAAAAGAAATGAATAGTTTTTGTTCCACGTAAATAATTTTGGAGAGTGAAGCTATAGGCAAAATAACAATCATAATAGTCTCAATTTTCACAAAATCCAAGAGAAAACATTCAGATACGGTTGTTATTGTAGGTAGACTTACGTTCCTGCAATTTCCTGGTATGTACTTGTGATTATAAAATCTGAATTATTCATGGCAAGTAGATCAGCAGTGAATTGACATGAGAAATGGTATTTGTCCTCAAAATTTTTCCAATAAATGTCAGAATCTGGATACTTCGTTTTCTCCAAGGCATGTGCAATAGTGCACTGAAACGGGAAGGAAAAAGTAATTACAAGAAAATTATTTTCATGCAATCAATCACGGCAGGAAAAAAACCATCAATATTCACCTGTGTGACTCCCATCTTATAAGCTAAAAGGGATGCAACAAGATTCCCGTCACTGTAATTGCCTATAATTAGGTCAGGTGCACCCTGCAGCTCTGCTGAAATTTCATTTGCAGAATCCTGATGATCAAACAAGGTAATGACAATATGTCGAAAAAATTAATGATAATCCAGAAGTCAATACAAGATCCAAGTAACACGATCATTTGTTGACATCTTTTAAAATCAGTCTAACCAAAGATCACAATAGTAGCATCTATGAGGAAAATATATAGAAGTGTAGTTGTTCCAGCCATGGTGCGGATAGAAGGCATCGATTTCATACCAGAACTCTGTTTAAAGTAGGAAAAGTCGAGCAATCTTTGTTGAAAATTATAAATGTAAACAAATTTAACTCCTCTCTTTTACACATTCAGCTTTTAGATTAGTTGATTTGTGTTGCTAGAGGAACAAAGGTCCTAGGTTGAAGTCACGCCGCCACCTATTTATTTATTTGACGTATCAGATCTTTGGTAAAAGAACAAGGCCTGACCATTTTCGCTGCAAATGTTAACCTTTATCTTGAGCAGGATCAAGAGGTGTAGCACATATATGTAGCTAATTCATAACTTAGGACTACAAAGAATATAGTATAGAAAAAGTAAACACATCTGAAAAACTTTACAAATATGAATTTTGAAAACGATATAGTTAGTCCAGTCTAACCTGCGCAAACTTTTCCAAGTAAGGCCACACATCAAACCTTGAAATCCATTTACGAAGAATTCCATGCTCAGTTTTAAAAGGAACGCGCAGAATGTGCGCATATTCACATCCGCTAACTCTCTCCAACCGCTGGTTGCATGAGGTACCTTGTGCATCAGGTATTAACCGAGTAACCTAGCAGAATCAGAGAATAGCATGTTTTAAAATAACAGGACAAAGGCTACATTACCAACAAAATATCATATTTGTAAGTATCGACAAAAAACTAAATAAAGTCTCTCGAGTATACAATAAGAATTCTAGGAGTGATATTCAGTCCTTGCTGCTTGATTCTCATGATCATCTCATTCTCCAAGGCACGCACTTGATCTAGTATGTATACAACCTGCATGAGAGCAAAAGGAGAAATCTTAGAAGTTCCTCTATGCTACATTATGGCTAGAGAAACACCAATTTATTTCATGACACTACATTCAAATCTATAGAAATATCATAATAAAAGTAGACGTATTTCAAATGTATTTGAAGAGGTGATCTATCATCGTTTTGCATCTGTAAAACAATATACGCACTTGAGACATGCAGGATTGAAATTAACCTACATTCACGTTAGCAGATTAATAATATCAAAGGCAAATGCCCCCACTATTTCTGGTCAGTCTTGCCAAGGATTGTATAACATGTTTGGCTAAGCCAAAGAAAAGTAAAGTTACTATTAACTAACTTGCTGAGCTTTTTCAGAAGCTATTTTTTGGGAGATTTTCAGTTCAAAAACTTACTTTTTTAAAAAGCATTTACTTGCTTTCCACAAAAGTTCTTTTAAAAAGCATCTACTTACTTTTGTTAAAGGTTCTACATTTTTTAGGCTTAACAAACATGCTCACAGCCATTTTCTAGTTAATTCCCACATTGAAAAGATGGCTATTTGGAAATATTTATATTTCTTTTAGTTTCCAGTTGAAATGGTGGAGCTTATTAGTTAAGATATGTATTCAATTGTGGCATCTGGAAGACGTGCGAAAAATAAGACTAAAGAATATTTCTGAGCAATAAAAGAATATACGAATCCAACATGTGTTCCCCATGCCCTCAGCTATATAAAAATGGTTAAACCACAGTTACCTGACCACCAGTATCGGGCAAGCCCAAGACATTTGCCTGGCCAAAATATCCATGAACTGACAAGATGACAACATTAAACACCATGGGTACTCTACCAAGAAATGTTTCTAATGTGGACGGGTCGGGAGCTTGGAGGATGTCAGAGAGGAGATGCATCATCTCCAGAACCCTTGCAGCAGTATCTCCCCAACCTCTCTCGAAACCCATCCCTTGCAATCTGCATGCCCAATATATGTTATACTACGCAAAAGTATATATATCTTGAAAGAATGTATGTGTATAAGAAAACGCACGTATATTCAAATTCTGAATAGGGGGTCTCTGGTGGTAGCTTAGAGAGATAGTCGTCTGCCTTAGCCAGTGTAGACTCAAGCCTCGATATACGTTGTATCCGATCATTCAACATCAACACCTACACAAATAATGCAGTGCACTAGATATAAAATAAGCCATTTCACGTTTGGTAAAAGAGCAATAATATTTAGTTTACTCTAGAACTTACATGCCCTTTATGATTGTGTGCTCGAAGGAAATCAAGTAAAGGTTCCAGAGATTCTTTATTGCGAAACATGATTGAAGAAAGATGACGGTTGAGGAATTGGACACCATTGCCGATGGAAGAGGATCGAGTTGGGCGAGGAAATGTTGCATTGAATGGCTCGAAATCCAATTCAAGAACATACGGGTCATCATTTCTAGCACGTATAGAAAACAGATTACAGTGAGTATCCAGAAATTAGTCAAATTACTCATCTTCCAAAATTAAGAAGCAACACTTTCTGACATCAAGAATCAGGAAAGTCACTCACCGTCCATCCACAAGTTCTTCCTTGAATCGTAAATATTCAGAAACTGTCAATTGGTCGACGCTGAGTTCATATACATTGACACGTACAAATTCCCAAACACCAGGCCTTGGTCGGAAAGCTATGGCAACAAAAGGTGGCAGAACTATGGCTTCCTATCATCGGAGTTAAAGCAGAATATTTAAGGCATAAAAAATTTATAGTTCCAAGAAGAACAAAAGTTTCAATTTGCTACCACCCTGATCCCAATATTTTGCTCATTTGTCCAGAAAATTGATTCAGAATAATTATCTGCCCGACAAATCAATGTCATAATATACAAAATACAAACTGATGAAAATCCATTATAGAGTTCTAACAATCCTGAAAAATGAGAAATTAAATTAGTTTAATCAAGAAATAAATACTCTTCTTCCTTCCTCGGTTCGAATTCAGTAAAATGCACATAAAGGTTAACCTATGGGTTTTACTTTTTGACACTGCAGGCTATAAGATCAAATTCCAGGTAATTATTTCTAGTGAAAATTTTGAAAAAACTCATATATTTTTCCAATTGCCCAGAATAAATAAAATTAAAAATTTGAGAATTAATATGAAAATTAAATAAATAACCTGAGCAGACTTCAAAATTTCGCCAAAGGGTCCATCACTGAGTTTCTTCTTTCCAGCATCATCACAAACGATGTTGTCCAGCTCGTCGATCAGATGATGGGGCTGCAGCATACCCTTCCCCTGGGAAACATATCTTCAAACAGTTTTTTTATTAGTTATAAACAAAGTAGCGAGCGATCAGTGATCAGATAAAAAAGAAAAAAAAAATCCTAAAAAGCAGTTCAAAGAAAACGAATCATGTGATATCACAACTTCCCGTTGAGAAAAAGTTGCCAGGATTTTTATCTCTTGTCACATATTTTCTTTTATACATTTTCAATATCATCAATATATAAAAGAAAAAAGGTTACCTGGAAAGGAGAGAGACTAGCTCGTTGCGGTGAGCAGAAAGTGTATCCTCCACTCTCTCTCTCATGCTGGGTAATTTTACTAATTTTGGAGTCGCCATTGAAAATTTTGGGTGGTTGTTTCAGTATCAGTATTTCAACAAACAATGAAGTTTTCCCGTTTTTAAGGGTTCTTTGGATTGAACGAATGTGCGAGACAATAGTAATTTATTTATAGACCAAGAAGACGCAGAAAAACCGACACGGAGAGAGAAAAAAAAAAGGGCACAACCTGTGCATTTAGATAAGGGAGAGGACGTAAGATAAAATGGTAGAATAATATCAAGTGGTGTTTCCCTAATATCAATCGGTTTGAACCGGAATTCTGGGCCCATTTGGAAACTGGGAGTCCCATAGAAATGAGGAAACTCAGAATGCCAATCCGTGATGCGTTCCGGTTTCATCTGCCAACTTTATTTAAAACTGTGCACCGTTTATGAGAAGACAAATGGCTGCACGTCTATTTCACAGACACTGACATTTTGACTGGTTTATAATGCGCTCCGCGACAAAATTGAGACTATTCTCTACACGGGTCTTGAGAGATGCAAAGAATTTGGTGGTTTTTTGATAAAATTTTATTAACTTTTACCTTATTAAACTTTAATTTTAATTATATAGGGTCTGTTGGATGAATATTATCGAGAAAATAATGTATTTTAAATAGTGATATGATGGGAAATATGTAGTTAAAAAATAAGGAAAAATTATTAATTTGATATAAAATAATATTTTATTGAATAATGTGTGGTTGAAAATTGGTTTTAAAAAATGTATTTTGAAAGAATGTGTACCAAACAGGGGCATAGTCCTTGTTTGAGCGTCATTTTAAGAGAAAAATACATTTTTGAATAGTTATTTTTGGAGAATGTATGGTTAAAAATTAAGAAATTTTTTTCGATTTACGTCTAATATTATCTTATTTGAAAATGTGTAGTTAAAAATAAGTTTTGAAAAAATGAATTTTAAAAAAATGAAGCTCTAACAACCCCATGGATTTTAAATTTTTATCAACTTTTAATTAAACATTTTATTAATTTTTATCAAAATCTATTAAATTTTTTATTAAAAACTTTATCAATGTCATTGTTATGAGACAAGTCTACGTGTCTAGCTATACGCCAAGACAGGTTCATAACATTTTTGTGTGAGCTGAGGTGGTTGAGTTTGGTGTCAACAATGGCTCAATCATAATTCAGAGCTCGAGATAATGAGTGACTAAAAAAAAATCATTATAATTATAGTATTCTTCTTTCACCTTTAGTGTGAGAAGGCGAACAATCTAGGGACTGTTTTCTTTGTATTTCAATTTTATGCTTTGAGTTTTGAATTCATTTTGAATTTTGTGTTTTGAGTGTTCATTTTGAGATTGTTGAAAATGTGTTCTTTTTGAAATTTTGAAAACACTCAAAACGCGTTTTGAAAATTTTGACTTGATTATAACTGAAAACACTCAAAACGATAAATTTGTCGTTTTTAGTTTTCTTTGCAAATTTTTAACTTGTTTTCAAAAACGCATTTTCCAAAATAAGAAAGAGAATGCGTTTTCACTATTTTGAAAAATCGAAAACAGAAAACGACTTGAAAATGGTAAAGAGAACAGTCCCTAGTTTTTTGGGATCTGAATTCCATTTCACACCACCACTAAAATTACACACCTTTTCAAGTATTCCTTTTTTGTACCAAAAAATACCATCATGACTTTAGCATCGACATTTAGACCTTGTTTGATTGATTTGTTTTCCATAGAAAATGTCACATCCGAAGAAAACGAATTTTACTTTGATCGTTTGATTGCAATGTGGAAATGGAATGGAAAACGAATTTCTATGGGTTTTGTAGATTTTTATTTTCCAACTAATATGAAATTGGAATTCCTTTCCACATTTGCCTATCAAACGAATTGGTTGGAATTGGTTAAGTATAAACATGGAAATGTGACTTCGTGTTAATTTCAATCAAATTTTCGGATTTAATCCAATAGTCAAATTATGAAAATAAATAGACTAACTTATTATGCTCATCGAATAGATCATCGTGGTATATTTGAAAACTCAAAATCAATTTCAGTTGAATAAAAAATTACCGCCCAGAGTTGGAAGGAAAAGAGAGGAAACTGGTTGGGTATTTATCTAACTCAGCCGCTCGCCCTCGAGCGACAGACGATCCGTATCTGACATTCGTCAACAAACATGCGACAAGCTAGAGATAGCAAAAGCTGCTACTCTTGGCAAAGATTGCTGAGTTTTAAGACACGACACTTCACTCACAACATTTTTTCCTCAATAAATAAGATCGTTGGGACGTCAATTTCTTTATCTCAATGACGTGCAATCATATAATAACATAAAATTCCATATTTTCTTGGCCAAAACTTTGCATAAAGGCTTTTTTTCTTTTCATTCAAAAGGAAGTACAATAATCTAATTTTGGTTAGTTGATTCTTGTGTTTTGGAGTGCTGCTAACACGAAAAGATTATAGTTGAATTTTGGGAGTTGATTTCCATCATCCATGCACACAGTTGTCAGGCAAATTCGACTTACGGGCAAATAGTTCAACTCTTACCTCGACTTGGATTTCGTTTTGTGTCGTAGTTTGATCATTTAATGATTTATTTTTCGATTCATTGCCATTACTCCGTCCAAATTTGGTAAGATTGGTAAGTTTGTTTTTAAAGTCATCAATCAATTCAATTTTCCATCAACAAATTCAACACTTCATTATAGTCATACAACTAGTTTCAAATTATGAACGCCACAACCTTAAAATTCGAACCGATTACTGACATTAACAATTTAGCAATTAGCGTTGAATTATTGGGTCATTGTTCGAATCGGCGAGTGACAGGTTCAAGCATTGTGACGGGATCAAGCATCAGGTTATTGTTACGTAGCAAGATTTTAATTTAAATGGAACTTGTTGACCCCAAAAAATGGTCCTATGGTGTGATCAACAGAAAGTTAGAGATTCTTGTCCTTGTAGATCGAATCGCGACGTGCTTGAACCTGAATGCTAATTATATTGATGAACCACTATAGAGAATGATCCACAACGTTTTATATGTTGTTGTTATAATTCCTTTTCGCATAAAAAGGGGGTCGGCCGTGGAGTGTAATAGAGAGAATCAATGTTTACTTTGGATGTGTAAATTTGCACTGTCCTCTAACGTATGGAGTGTAGGCTTTTTATATCTCATGTTGAGTGAATGAGGTCCGTTCGATGGTAAATAATCTAACGGTTCTTATTAGAGAGCCAATCAATCAAGCCATTAATGCTTAGATCCCCTTATCGTTTATCCGACAGAGGATTTGAGTCATTTGACTGCGTAGGTATGTAGAGAAGGCATGGCAGGGTGTTGTCTTGTCAATCATTTCTTTGAGTTTGCTGTTAGTCGACTTACCGCCTCTTCCAACAGGGATCGGCATACACAGGGTCGTCCGTTTGCTATGTCACCTATGGGGCTCGTCTGCTTGCCACGTAGAATTTATTTTACGATTATTTATATGAGTAACATAACTTTTTAACAAAAAATTACATTTAAAAATCAAACCATGAGTATCATGGAACTCAACAGCGGAAAAATATGTACCCAAAGTAAATGCCCCAGCCTTTCCTGATTTTTTAAATCAGTAATAAGTTTGAAATTCCGTTTCCTATTGTTAATTTGTTTTTGCACTTTTAATCACTAATTTTTGTGAAACATAAGTCAATCTTTTCTTTTCTTTTTTCCAACTTTTCAATTATATAGCAAAACTCGTTATTCTATACATTTTGATCAATAAATAATGGGTTTGTCATTTTTAAAAAAATAAATAAACATAGAAGAAAGCACTAAAAAATAAAATTGTAAAGAATAATGACACGCGAAAAAAGGAAATTTTATCTTCCCAACCAAGCTAAACTACCCATCCATCATCGACACACATCACATTCCATTCCCACAACATGCCACCCACCCATTCTAATCCACCCCCACCCATGGCCAAATATCACCCTCAATAATGCAATCACCTTTAGAGCTTGTTTGGGAGGGATTAAAATCCAATTAAAATTGAAAATATAGCCCTTATTGGGTCTCACTCGTCTAATAAAATTCAATTCCAACGGATGTATTTTCAATTTTAATCTGATTTTAATCCCCCCCAAACAAGCTCGTCATTCCGTGATCTAAGCTGCTAACTTTTATTCAATCATTTTTTGCAAATGTGGCGGCGTGACGCATTTGTTAAAGTGATTGCGTTTGTGAATGCGGTGTTTGGCTACAGATGAGATCGAATTAGGATTGGATGAGGTGGGTTGGGGTGAGGGGGGTCGGGGAAAATAAAATATTCTAATTTTTTTTTTTTTTTTTATTTTTTGTGTTAAGATGTATTTAACTGTTTTAGTGTGATCAAATTTTTACTCTTCAAAAGTTAAGAACTTCATTTGCAATTTGTCTGTTGTGCGTTTGTTTTACATTTTTTATATTTATTTATTTAAAGAGAATGACAAATCCTTTATTTAATGACCAAAATTGAGGGAAAGATCAATGATGAGTTTTGTCACAGGCTGGAAATGAATTATGTTATATTAAAGAAAGAGGGTAAATTTATTACATTTCACAAATCTCGAGAACGAAAAGTGAGAATTCCCGTTCGATACTACATAATGTGCAATCTATTCCAACAATAATTTTTGATAAATACCACATTTTAATTCCAATGAGAGTCTCTAAGTTTTGTTTATTTTTGCACTTACATTCTCAACTTTTTTAGTTTTATTTTTATCTCCAAGTTTTAATTAATTAATACATATTGTCCCTGATGATCATATAAATCCATCTTGCGGGGGTAAAAAGATTTATTTGTCACTCTTATTTTCAAATAAGTAAAAATGTTTAAAACAAATGTTCGTCAAAATATTTTTTCCACGCTACCATGGCATATTTATAGAAATCATTATCATAGACGTGCTCCTATTAAGTGAATGTAAAAAACATGACAAAAGCTTAAGGAAAAAA